>JAMKCH010027414.1:0-48823 GCA_023653785.1 Ophioderma brevispina | reverse complement strand
TTCATTGGGATTATTATTCCATTAAACTACTTCTGTGCCTATTACAAAATTTCATGCAGGCGGATATGATTGTCATCAAAATGTAGTTTTACAAAGTACATATGGAGAATGGGATATTAGAGGGCACATAACATACAAATCAAACTTTGTAGGCCTTATGTCATGATTCCCGCAATGCATTTTTACCTGAGATTTTGACAGGTCCCTTCTTATAAGTTGTCAAACATTTGTCTTTCACTTTTAAATATGTTTTCCCATAGTATGCATACACCCGTTGTAGCAGTAAGATAGCAACATAGTATGTCTCTACAACCCTGTCAGAAGTAGTAGCATACAGAGCATGTCATCAAACCATGATCAGTAGTTAGATAGAATACATAGGATGTCATCTACACATGATCAGTAGTAGAGAGCCTCCACCTCCACTCTTCCCAAAAAAGTTTCCCGCCTCACCCCCTCCTCGTCCCCTACCGCCATTTCTCTTGCCCTTCCCCCTACCTCTCTGTCCCTATTCACCAATGCTTCGTCATAATAGTAGTCATCTACACCATGATCAGCAGTAGATAGCATACATAGCATGTCATTATACCCTGATGAGCCAGTAGATAGCATACATAGCCTTCATCTACACCTGATCAGTAAGTTAGATAGCATACATAGGATGTCATCCACACCATGATCAGCAGTAGAGAGCCACCTAGTATTTTCATCTACACCATGATCCGTCGTAGATAGCTACATAGTATGTAATATTACACCCTGATCAGCAGTAGATTAGCAGACATAGCATGTCATCTACACCCTGATCAGCAATAAATAGCATACATAGTAAGTCATCTACACCCTGATCAGAAGTAGATAGCTACATAGTATTTCATCCACACCCTGATCAGCAGTAGATAGCATCCATAGTATGTAATCTACACCTTGATCAGTAGTAGATAGCATTACATAGGCGTCACAACACCCTGATCAGCGTAGATAGCATACACAGTATGTCATCCACTTATCAGCAGTAGATAGCAGACATAGTATTCATTCACCCCTGATCAGCAGTAGATAGGATACATAGTATGTCATCCCCACCATGATCAGCAGTAGATTGCATACATAGTATGTCACCCACCACCCTGATCAGCCGGAGATAGCATACATGTATGTCATCCACACCATGATCAGCAGTAGATAAGGCATACATAGATGTCACCACAACATCTCAGCAGTAGATAGCATACAAGCATGTCATCCAACCATTAGAGCAGTAGATAGCATACATAGTAGTCATCCACACCATGATCAGCAGTAGAGGCAGTAC
The DNA here is from genome assembly GCA_023653785.1 of Ophioderma brevispina. NCBI lineage: Eukaryota > Metazoa > Echinodermata > Ophiuroidea > Amphilepidida > Ophiodermatidae > Ophioderma > Ophioderma brevispina. Next base: position 47,508 of record JAMKCH010027414.1, on the reverse strand, counting down.
ATAGAGTCATCCAACCCTGATCGGCAGTAGTAGATAGCACATACATAGCATGTCATCAACCACATGATCAGAAGTAGATAGCAACATAGTATGTCATCCACACCCTTATAAGCAGTCGGGTATATAGCATGCATAGCATGTCATCCACACCCTGATCAGCAGTAGATAGCATACATAGTATGTCATCTTACACATGATCAGCAGTTAGATAGCATACATAGTATGTCATCCACACTTATCAGCAGTCGATAGCATACATGTATGTCATATCCACCATGATAAGCAGTAGATAGCAATACATAGATGTCATCCACACCCTAAAAATAAAGAGACAATTTGCATGGGGTCAACAGCTGTGATTACCTTGAATAGATTCAAGGGCATTATCCTTCCCAAACTCAATGTAAAAAGAGAGTCAACTATATCATCATGCACTGCATTGCTGCGTAGTGTTGCTGCAGTTGATCACACTATTCTATATTAATTCACAGTGATCTTGCCTATTTGATGACAAAGTATTCACACAAGTTTCCATGATCGAACATTGTGGTTCTTGACATTACCATGCACAAAGTGCAATATGGGCAAACATGACCGAGACTGAAAAATTTAGTCAGGAATAGAATAAGGAACATTGCACATCTGACGTAATTTAAGGTGCAGAACAAATGTCGGTCATAAAGAATATCTGTGAACACTTAAAGCTTATTCAAAACAAAGTTACGTCGTGAATTAGTGGGCCTTGAGTGCGAAAAATGACTCAGTGCATTTTTTGCATTTTACATCCATATTTTGACTATGCCCCGCCCAAACCAATCATAGTCCATGCGGCGCTGATTGACAGACCGTGACCTACAAGCATTGCGCATAATTCGTCCGAATATTTAGGGCAAACGAACGTTCTTTCCAACTCAAGTTTACCTTGAGAAGGTTCATCATCAAACAAGTTCATAACACAAGACCTTATTGCAGTGTTTCCCACTTATTTTCATGAGACCCTATTGGTAAATGATAAGCATGGGACAACCCAACACTTATGCCTTGTGCACCCAAGAATTCTGGATGCACAGACATACTTACAATGCTTGGAACAATGGCTAAGGCACCAATGGGCCCCAATAAAACACACGGTGTACACAAACACCATTTTAATTTTTGCGGTTGTTTGTATTCTGTCAGGTCAGGTTTCTTTGAGGGCCTGCCTACTGTGCTATCCTGCGTATACTGGTATACTGCCTGTCCCAGGCCGAGTTGCAGCAGCTAACCGTCACCCCCCATCGGGTTCTCTAGGAAAATCTGATGAGGAGGGTAGCTGGGCGTCGTCTGAAGAGATATAAATGGCAGTCCTCCAGCACAGGGGGAGTGGTTGACCAAAGGTATAGGCCCACCACTAAAAACAGTATGTTGGTGTCAGGTAGGGCATCCGGTCAATTATCTTTTGCTCAAACAATTCCTCACACGCAGTATTGAACTGAGTGAGAGGTATGCTTGGCCCCACCCCTATCAATGTAATACCAACCTTTAACTCGCAACCATTAAGACAATGAAATTACATTTATACCCTCAATTTAATGAGTAAGCCATGTTTCAGTCTAGCCAAAGTACTCTCCAGTCTTGCATTACCACTAGTATGCATTGCACATCAGGTTTCCCACAGAGGAATCTAGTAAGGCAGTTGTCTTAGCGACGATGGCTCAAGTTGAATACGGTACCTAAGATAATACGAGTCACGGTGTCTGCAATGGTAGTGGTGTCCATCTGGACCTTTCTGCCACTCTAAAATAAAAAAAATACTGCCACGTAAACTTGCATCATCCCCTGGGAAGATGACTCAGATGAACTTGACCTTGGCCATGCCTTTGACATCAGTCACATATGAAGGAACCCCTATTGCCACCTTAACCAAAAGTTTGATGTAATCAAGACTTCAATTTTAGAAGAAGACCTGAAAAACGAAAACCTAACCAAACTGGCACACACACATACATATACGAAAACATAACCAAACTGGAACAAAACACATACATAGACGTGACGAGCTATCGCAAAATCCCTCTCTGCTTTTCCGCTATTTTTTGCGCAGGGTGGTTAGACACATACAAATGCGGACATCGCCGTTCCCATAATCAGCACAGAGTAAGCGAAATGGTGCGGATGCTGGGAAACCAATGGGACCACATTTATGATGAGTGTGTGTGGGCAAGCCTCACACCACAGTCTCACACAGTTATTGTAAAGTTTCATAATTTTTGTAAAGGTTAGGTTTTCGTATATCCTTCTGTGGTTTTCCTTTTTTTTTTTTTTTTTTTCTTTTTTCCCTTGTCTTTTGCCAGTTTCGCGACCTGCTAATCACCCCTCTTAGCCTCTGTTTCTCATTTTCTACTCCCCCTCCCCCCCTTAGACCCGGATCATACCCCTAAATATTATAATGTTGAGATTTTTATATCATCTGAACCGTTAATTGGTCTAAGTATAGTAAGTGTGCACAATCTGACGTGCAATTTCAATGGTCTCTGCAAGAAATCGCCAATTTTGTATTTTCATGTCCGTAAACGGACAGAAATTACAGCCACAGTGGCCTATGGTTACCGTGGAAGGAAACGAGCAATTGACTCAAACACCCCAAAACCGAAAGATCGGGATTCAGCTCAAATTTTGAGAAAAGCTTTTCTCAGCATTCCAGTGATCAAGGAATTATAAAACAGAAGGTGCTGACATCACGAAATGCACCTTTAAAGGATAGGTTAGGAAACAGTCTCTTCAATATTGATCAGTGACTGATACATGATCTAGATTTAGAACATTATGCCGCCTACACGATCTGCCTTGTGAACTCACTCAACCTTGATAAAGAAATCAATCTCAATATGAGTAGGGTGTGCTTTGTCAAACCATCGATGTCCCAAGCTGTCCAAGTACACTGCCGACATCATTGGCAGTGTAGTGTCACAATGAATATGATTTCAAAGGCTAAATAAAACAGACAGATTTATCATACCTTGGGAAAAACCATTGAGTTTCAAATGACCTCAAGTGAACTCTGGACTACCTTGGATTTACTTTTTTGTGTATAGCTGTGTATGGCCTTAGACGAGCCCATTCTCAATAGATTGAATTTTGATCAATTCTCTCACTTTCAGTGGAAGGTTATGACTAGCATTTTGGAAACAATGATTCTCAAAGGATGCCAAGATGGACCTTTAGCACATCTGATACCTTCCATATAACCCACTATTGCCAGACAGAATCATTCATTTTGCGTGTGAAAATCCATTCATTCTGTGCAAGAAGCCAAAAAAAAACTTGCAATGCTTGAAATGAAGCTCATTATAACTTCCCTTATCCATATAATATTCCGATATGAGCCACCCCCGAAGGATCACATTCTGAGATTCTGGTGTTTGACTCAAATATTTCTGTACAGAAAATGCACTTTAAGGTAAATTGAACCTTAAATGACCCCTAGAAGACTTTGGACATCAATCCTGAACAGGTGAAGCAAAATTATTGTGACAATTCATGATGGCAGCATAAACAATATTCATATTGTGGATAGACAGACAAGTTAGACAAATACCAGCACCATCATAATAGCATCTGACAATATATTATATATAAAACATTATTCCGCAAAGTGACCTGCCTTGCAATAAATGTACACTTAGAGTCAATTGATATGAAATGATGTCCATGGCCATAGCTAATAGCCTTGTCCCCAGAACTCTGATGATTTTACAGGACAGTGGTCAAAATTTTGGTGTCTGATGGAAGAAAGGAGTACTATTTTCTCATTTTCCCTGTGAAATCTTAGGCAAAAAGATGTTTGATTGGGATGTTATGAGCAAAAATGTGAACATTTGGTGACTAATATTAATCTTAAAGAGTATTCTATGGATCTGTTTGCAAAGTCACATTTTTAGAGCCCTCATCAAAATCGGATGAAAATTGGTGGGAAACTTTACAGATGGGCTTTTCGGTTCAATGCTATTCAATCAAGATGAAATGAAAATTTTAAATTAAAGGTGCATTTCGTGATTCCAGCACTTCTGTTTATTCATGGTTCCATAGATATACTTGAGAAAAGCTGTATTCACAAATTTTGAGTTGATCCCGAGATTGCGGTTTTGTGTTCGAGCACAATGCTGTTTCACACGGTCCAATCGACCACTGGACTGTAATTCTGTCCGTTACGGACAGAAAATACAAAATCGCGAATTTCTGACAGATACGACCCAATTTGCCACGTAGATTTGTACACATGGAATTACTAAGGCTATCGGTTCAGATGATATAAAAATTCTCAACTTTTTCGAGGGGAGTAAATCGGGGGACGAGGTTGTGGATCACGAAATGGCCCTTAAATGGGTCATTTTCTTTAAATAATATTTTCACAAAATGTTACATATTTTTTGCATTTTTCCATTTTTAAACAAATTGCCCGAGTTTCATCTGTTACAACGTTATAAAACATCACAAAATACTTATTGAGTTTGTACAACCATACCTTAATTTTCTATTCAGTTGATTGAACTTCGCGCTTTAACGTGCAATGTCAGTGTGGTGGGTTGTTAGCATCTTCCTTATTTGCGTTGTGTAATAGAAGAGAAGTTATTGTCTGCACACAAAATTGAGGAAAAAATATGGCATGACCTCAAAATAATTGCAACAGAACAATTTTTGATTCATGGTACCTAGAAACATCTCAGAATTAGGGGTTTGAACATGTTGCAGAGAGGTTCATCACAAATCAACAATGATGCGTCCATGTTTGGCCGGATTCGAACTGGCGACCTCCATAGTTATAGTACGGCCTCTGATAACTGAGCATCAAGCCCTGGACACCTAGAGATGAGATTCTATGCTCATATACTAAAGCAAGGCTGAGGATCAGTTGGCAGTGCTACTAATACGGATGGTCACAGTTGAATCCGCGCCAAGCACACAGGTTTTTAATACTTTGTGTGCGCTGGCTATCTACAGGGAAATATTAATAAATATTCATCCTTGTTCTACCTGAGAAGAACTAAGTAGTTTTAAAAATGTTGATGCATCCACTGTGTACGCAGTCGTATTTTTTTATTCATAAGTGGATGAAATCTGTGGATACATGGATCGCCTTGCCGAGTTGGTTGATTTGTGATATAAACCCCTTCAAAAATGCATCCGATGCTCCAAATATTTTATCACATTAGGGATTAAAAAATAGCAGACGACATGGATGCATCATGTTATTGTGATGACCCCTCTGCCAACAGGATTTGAACCCTTTCAACAACAAAACTCTTTCTGAAACACTTTAAATTTCCAGTACAACGGTAACATTATTAGTCTCACTATTATTTCCAGACTGTTAACAATGCAACAGAAATATGTTTTGGGAATTTTAAAGAGGCATTGAACATTTGAAAAATAGTGGGTCCATCAAGATTTTCAAAATTGATATTTGCATGGTTGTAAAGCTTTTATATAAATTAGTCCTTCACTGAATGATTTAAAGGAAAGATGCAAGTTTTGTCAGCTCAGTTTGACTTACAGTCATAAAAGATATGTACATACAGCACGAATTCCGAAAAAAAAATAATACTAATTTTGATGTAAAAGAACAACTAGAAGCATTTTAATTTGCTTTTTGACTACGAAGGGAAAACGGGAACAGATTGTTCGCACGGCTTCATTGACAAACGCCAATTTTCTCCTCGTGACGTCAAAGTGATGACAAAAACATCAGGTTGACTCGACAATTGTTATTGCTGACACTGTAATATTGATGGATTAATGAAAGTAATAATAAAATTTGAAATAAGTTACGAAATGACATATTTTGTTTCATGTAGTTGTGTTTAATATTATAGGATATTAAAAACACATCGATCGCAGTAACAGGGGGGGGTAGGACACGACCTGCTTAATTTGGGCTTTGGGGATCTTTGGGGATTTACAAACGGTAATTTGTGGAACTGCCTACGTGCATTACTATTGTAGCCTGTCTCAGTTTCATTACAAAAATCCTCTTAAACCCTAGTTCAATACATCTTAGTAATATCATGCTAAATAAAGGATAAATTATTGACTCAAAATCCGTCGGGGTAGTGGATTAACCCGCTGCAAAATAGTGTTAATTTCCATCACGGTCATTTAGATTTAAATATTCGTGACCAGGCCTATAGACTTTAGGCAAGTCTGAGTGTAACCGTCCGATACGCGTAATAGGGCCCTCCTACTGTTAAGTCTTTGAAAGGACTAGCACTCGAGTCGCGCCGGATGTTGATGCCAATTTGAATTCAGGCTGTTGCTGTTAGGATGGCATGTCCTACCCCCTGGCAGTTCACTCGAATAGGAAAGTGGCAACACTGCGATATGATGGTCACAACGACGTAAATTATGGATGGTCATCACTTTGACGTCACCATTTGCCTGCGATGTGGATTTGTCGGAATCGTTTTCGAGTAAGCTATTGGGCGGAAAATTAAAAGGGCAAAATACTCAACAAATGTGGACAATTTTCAACTTATTTTGATTTATATGTAATCTACGTTACTTAAGCTTTCCATCCATACCAAATTTTCCAAATATTCAGAATCATGACATATTTCCTTTAAGACCAAATCAGCGCTCTTATGGGTAAACAGAACGATTTTATAATCAAATGACTACGGCGACATTTATTCAGCAGATGAGGGAAAAGGCATTTAACACAAGAAAACACACCCCAGAGTCGATTCCCATGGCATGCATCCTGTTTGACCAGTCTGCGACCGTTGTGGTTTTAATATCAATGAGTACAAGTCTATGATATTCATGTAGTTGCTAAGTAGGTCCTAACACCACCTGATAGTATTTTAATTTGAATTTTTAGTTTGTTTTTTTTAATTGGGAATTTAAAAAAAATATTTGAAACAATTTAATACTGCGTGTGTCGCAGAAACTGCGGTATATGATTCCCTGAATGTAGAACATGCAGGTGTCCAGTAGGTCCCATACTGCCTTTTAGCATTTTTATTTAAGCATGCAAAAACATAGCTACTGAGATGTCCGGACAGAGACTTGCTGCTAACCACCTTATATCCAGAGAGAGCGAGTTTTGTAAGCAAAGTCAAAACCCTTGAAGCAGTCTCTAAGGAGTTTAAATCTAAAAATGGAAAAATCTAAAAAAAATCGCAAAATTCATGTTTTTTCGCCATTTTTTCAAGCAAAAGTTGGATTTTTTGGCCATGATGTGTGTCAAAGTATGCACACACATGCTCTTACTACAAATAAATCAAATAAATGAGATAAAACATAGTGTAACTGTATCCTTAGCACAAGAAAATGGATTTCTGCTGTTCCGTGTAATTTCAATGGGAAATAGCTTTTCTTCGCACGCAGTGCGCGATTACGTAACGCCGCGTCATAACCGTAGGTCCGATTTGTTCAAAATGGTCTTAAATCGAGTACAAGGCTTCAAAGAAAAAAGTCATGTAGTTTCGGCGTGAAAAAATAACAAACAGGTGAGATACAAAAAAAATGTCAGGGGGGCAGATTCTGCCACCCCCGCCTTTTAGGGTTAAAGGCTGAGTCAGAGATTTCACGAAGAGGGCGCACTCAATTTTCAAACAAATCATGTTTTTGCACATACATAATGTTTGTCCATATACTAATCATTGTGTGAAATAACTGAGCTCAAATCGAAGTCCTTCAAATAGAAAATCACAACCTGTTATAAAATTCTGGATCCGGAATATTTGTTATACACAGTATCATATGGCACTGTTATACTGTGCATAAATGTTCACTTCATGAAAACAGAAAATCGGATTCATCTCTACCTTTGGAATTGAGCATTTTAGGTGTCTATTTTTAATTCTAGATGACTATTTTTAATTACTACACAAAATAATTATATTTTGAAATCTCTGAATCAGCCATTAAGAGAGTCGCCTTTTTTTTTTTTTTTTTTTTCTATTTGTGAACATCTTGAAGGCAGGCGCCATAAAGAGCTAGTGCAAATGCTCAGTTTTATTAATGTAGTCATTCAATCATAATTACTGATAGTTTGAAGGCAAAATGCCAAAAATTGCAAAAGAGCAAGCGCTCAGTAGGATGTCAAGCTTAAGGCAAACGCCACGGCCGACTGCAAGGATTCACCCTTCAGAGCTATTATATTTCCATTTAATATTTAAACAATACTGATTCGCTCTATTTGTAATTAAGGCGATTATTTCTATATGTGCATCACTCTGATAATTGATGAGAGAACACTTATATTAAATGACCTCTCGGATGAAAACTAAGAGGCCACTATGCCATTTTGCTTCCCTGCCTAGTCCTTTGATAATGTTTGTCCATATACCAATCATTGTGTGAAATAACTGAGCTCAAATCGAAGTCCTTCAAATAGAAAATCACAACCTGTTATAAAATTCTGGATCCGGAATATTTGTTATACACAGTATCATATGGCACTGTTATACTGTGCATAAATGTTCACTTCATGAAAACAGAAAATCTGATTCATCTCTACCTTTGGAATTGAGCATTTTAGGTGTCTATTTTTAATTCTAGATGACTATTTTTAATTACTACACAAAATAATTATATTTTGAAATCTCTGAATCAGCCATTAAGAGAGTCGCCTTGTGGAAAGACTTGCTAGCAACCAAGTAACATCTATTTGTATTGAACCCAGTGAGCATCTTCCACCTGGAGACGACTCCTCATGGGCTGAATGGCGATGTCTCAACAGATTGGCCGATCTAAGATTTCCCTGCAAAAATGGTGGCTACCTGGAAGCACATCGGGATATACTACATGTACCTGTGGTTGTGGAACAGCACCACAGACAAAGAAACATCTCCTGGTCTGCCCACTGTTGGAGCAACCATACAAAGAATTCAGTGAAGCAACCATACGTTGTACCCATTACTGGTTACAGCATATTTAAGAACCACCGTGTTTGGACATGATAAGAAGAATTTGAAATTTTTAGTTTGTCTAATTTGGATTTTTTTTGTTTAGTTTCTTTGTTTTATTATTTTTTTTCTTTCAATTAGAATTTTTATTATATTTACCAAAAAATGACCAAGTGGATCCTATACTGACTGATAGCATTTGTTTTCAAGAATGTCTCAGAAGCTGTCACTGAATCTACAAGCGATTGCTTGTCCCATGCCTCCTGTTAGCACTTGTTACAAATGGATGGAATAACAAAATAACCCTGCCATTTATAGAGCTGCTTCTACAGAGTTTTCCTTTCTCAAATTTTATAGCTAATGGGTGGAGGATATTAAAGGTTCAAGGTCATATTGGGTTAAAAGTTTCAAAATGCTCCACTTCTTTTCAAAATGATCCAATTCTTTTCAAAATGGTCCAATTCTTTTCAAAATGATCCAATTCTTTTCAAAATGGCATCAAATTCTCCAGTTGGTTTTATAGAAGAGGCAAAACAAAGCAAATAGGACTACTAAAAAGTTGACTACAATTGAAGAAATATGTTACTCTTTTGTCAGGAAAAGTGGGTTAGGCAAGAAGAAAATATTTCACTTTCTGAAATTGGGGAAAATGTCTGAGTCAGTATATTTTAAAGGTTTGGTCATAATAGGTTATCTGTGAATGCTAACTGCTTGGTTAAGAGATATAAGAAGTTCATGTGTGCATATAATTTTTTGTCTTACAAGTTACATTATAACAGTTTTATATTATTTTAATTGTTTTTTCCTTGTTTGTGTTGGTATCTTGATAATGACCATCAACCAAAAAAATAAAAGTGTAACAGAACAGACATACATGTACATTGTACATGTATGCACTGTTGTGCATTTAGCATATGCAGAACATATGGCATACTTTGGACAAAGTGCAATGAAAAAAGCATTGAGTGGTATTGATGGATTTATTTCAAGTTTTGCATGATGGCTAAAAAATGTGTTGATGGCTTCAAGGCAATATTGACCTGCTGATTGCAAATCTAGACGAAGCCTCGTAGGGTGTATTCAGACTTTAACGCTGTGCATCGGCCGGCATCGCTGTCATTGATGCCCGCGATCTTTGCTGCACAATGACGTACCATGATTCAATGTCACGATCATCAGTCATGGCTCCATAACCATCAACGGCACTAGCCGTAGCGCGCCACATATTTTTGCAACGTATTGTCTTATTTGCAGAAAAACGTACAGATGATAGAAAAAGCAAAAAAAAGCAGTTCGAAACCAAAGTGACATCTTTGCCAACTGTCACAAATCCTTGAATTTAATGAACTTGATTGGTCAATGCCGGCATCATCGCTGGATAAAGTTTAACTTTTCTCAACTTCAAAAGTCTGCTGAAGCCTCTGCTGATGCCCAGCAATGCTGAGTCTTGTTGCTGTGACAACTCCAGTAATGGAGGAAAATACAGGTGAAGTCCTCCAGACATCATCACCAATGCACAGCGACAGAGGTCTGAATGCCCATAAAGTCATCATCCTTGGCAATTTTGTGATAGGGAAGGGGTTATTAACAGGGGTAAAATTTAGTAAGTATTCATATAGGGGTTAAAGGTGTATAAAAGGGGTTCATTGACCAATTCCATCATACATCCAATCAATAATATCACATGTCCATTGAAGGTCGTGACTGCCTACCGCAGGCCACCCAGCTCCAATCTCATTCTCAGTGTCTGTTTAATTCTTCTTTCTCAGTGAGTAATCCTGTTAAATAATTCTTTCTACAGTGAATTGATCTGGTCCATAACTCAATGCAAGGTCGCATCCGCCTACCACAGTACTCTAAATTCTGGACATGCCATTCCTACTTTGCCCCAGGGTCATGTGTTTTTAAGTTGGGCACCTAAAAAGGTGGATTTGTTGCATTCTTAGTACCCAAAACTTGTTTACATGCTTGTAAGTTTTGTTAATTTTATATGATACAGCTTGTTTTGGTATTAGTGTTTTTTCCTGTGGACATGTGGCTCCCTTTCCCCTGAAGCCAAAAAAATATGATTTTAAGTTTGTACTAATTACTGTAGACTCGTTAGCGTAAAACGTCCCAAGGGGGTGGATCATGTGGCGAGGACCATGTGGGCGGAGGAACACAATGCTACAAATGGGTGCTACGGACACACAAAGCATGATATTAGGTTCATATCATAGGCAGGTAAGGTTGTTGATCCTCTTACTTTCAGAACACTAAAAATCTAGAAGAAAACAAATGTTTGCGACAAATCTGAAAAAGCGCCCTCGGCTCCCATTTTGATCAAAAATAGCAATTTCACTAAAAACGCTTTGTCGAATTCGCTTCTAACTTTCATAATTGGAAATTGCTTTGCTGATTTTTACCTCTAGTTAACACATCTTCATCATGAAAATATGTCTATTCAGTAACCAGATATAGGGAGAATTAGAAGAACTCTCGCCTTATTTTGGCCACCCGTAATTGTGTAAGGAGTATTTGTCCTATAAAGTTGTACATGTGCTGGGTGGGCAATTTTTGTTATTATATTAAACAAGTGCCAAAATATTGGTATCATCACTGTATGTTTAGGTGGTTACCCCATAAACTGAATACTTTTCTTACTATTTTGCTTGTTACACCCTTTATCTTAATGAGTCACCGCTGTAAATGATAAGCCAATTGGGTCTTTGTTTCTGAATCTGGCGAGTATATGCTCTCCAGAAATATGTACTTAAATATGGTAAAAGTATAAAAATTTACAGTTTAAACATTATAGCATCAAACCCTTTAAAATCATGTAGTTTGCCTAAAAAATGCACATGCAACTGCAATTGGGTCCCAACTTAAAACCTGACCCCCGGCAAAACAAGAACACAAGCCAAAATCAATCTCAAAAACACTCACTGCAATTTCCCACTCATTTCGTCATGCTATTAAGCCATAAAAAAAAAAAAAAAAAAACATTGTGTTCAGCATATTTGTTGTATATATTCGTTGTATTACGATGTTATTTGTGAATTTTGTATCAAACTCTCTTTGTAACGTGTTCATTCATGCATGAATGAATTGGTATTGTGCAATACACAAAACAATCAAGGAAAGCATTTGTACAGCTTGATATGCTTGCACAGTATCAGTTGGTATTATATACCTCATATATAGAATCCCTGTCATCTGATGGTTAAAAGTGGAGGCATAATTCCACTAGCTTCAGAATTGACCAAAAATGAACTAGTCCCTGGGAGAGCGGCATCTCATTCATGACCTATACCTGAACCCCTCTTCCCCACAAGAACTGCGTACGGACGATATATCCTGCCGTATTAATGAGTGACATATGAAGCTGGTGTAGAGTGGAATAAGCAGACCGTATTTTTTGTTTCTCGTATTGGGGAGTTGTGTTGTAGTGTAAGTCTGATACAACCGGGATACAAACAAGAGCAAGGTAATGGCTGAATCGCAGGATCAGTAGGCTATCATGTTTTGAGGTTGTTGTTACTTCTCGTACTTGAAACCTATCGCCTCTGATGTTGTTTGACAGCGATATGTCATAGCGGCCATCCGGCCCGGCGTCGCGCTTTGGCGTTTTGGAATTTTATTATAAAATGGCTGCGCCCATGGCATCGGCCCTCCGGTTTGACGGGTCGCTTGCAAACGATTTCGACCGTTGCATAGCACCTAGATCCAAAGATTTTTGCATAATCAGAGACAAACAGTTGTGTTATATGTGATTGTAACAGAAATTAAGTTGGAATTATCACATTAGTCGTGATGGGTGTGTGTGTTGTCATCGGTTAGGGAAATGCTTGTAGCGGTGATTGTAAAAGTTGCTGAATCGGCATTCTGAGCTGGCAAGGAATTGTAAATCTGCCGACAAAAAAAAATTGCAAAAGGAAGTCGATTACCGGCGATCCGTTTTGACTCCAACATCACTTCCTCAACACAGAACGGTTGATTGCTAATTCTTATCAAGTTTTCGGACCCTAGTACACAAAATTGTTAAACCAGCTGCACGCCATGACACATGGCCTACACTAATGAGCTACACATGATATAGGCCTGTATTATTTAAAAATATAAAAGTAAACGGGGGTTATCATTGATAGATGGGTATCGGCACGGGTAGGGCAAGCTGAGTGAGGAGATAGGGTTGTTTGGGTGTTGTGTGATGGGGGAGGGGAAGAATTAGTATATTTCGGTATATAAAACAAATATTGACTGCTTGTTATGCGGAGCATGGTTGAAACTAATAGGCCCTCGGTGACTCTAAACCATATCTATGCCCTCGCTTACGCCTCGGGGCATAGCAAGGTTTCGAGATCACCTTGGTCCTATAGTTTCCACCATGCCCCTCATAGCAGTCAAATTTTTAATAATATCAAAACAAAATATAGTATGCAGTAGGCTATCATTTTTTGTTTTGAGCATTAATAGCATGTTCTCCCTTGGTCTCAGTCAGGCCTTTAACCAGGATTTGCTGAGGGGAGGGTGATTTTTTTTTCAAAAGGGGACTTTTCCCAAAAATTCCAAGGGGGGGGGCAAATTTGTAGGCAAAAGTGGGCTTTTTCCCCAAAAGATTAACTTTTTGTGACGTCAAAGAGCATAAAACCCTATTTTTTGCCATCTTTTTAACCTTTTTCAGCTCTTTTAGGAGGGGTTTTGGTGGCTTTTTGAAATTGGCCCTGCTCCTTCCCATGTTACGGGCCTGGGTCATTGATGGATAAAAAAGTTTAAAATACTGAATAGCTTCTTAGCTCGGTGATTTTTCATACATGGTCTGTTTCATTTGGCCAATTCTTTTTTAAATTCCATGATTTTTGGAGTAACCATTTGGTAATGTATTTTCATCAAATATACTTCAAACAAATTATGAAAAAAAAATTGCATATTACAAACAGTAAATGAGAAGGTTCATTTCCAATCGCGCAAACATTCCCTGTTCACACAATTTTTTTTGCACTATACTAAAATGGTCTGTAGAGAAAGAGCAAAATAGAGGAAGCAAAATTACATTGTGTTGCAAGAGCAAACTCTTCTAGAAACTCTCCCAATGCTTTGCTGGTCACTTTGGCTATTTGTTGTGTATATAACCTACAGATCCGGGGACATGCTTGATACTTTTTCCTTCTTCTTTTTGTGAAAAATAAAGTTCAAGGATCAAGGCATAATTGCTTAACTAGGTTTTCAACTGGAAAGAAGGTGCACAAAAGAAGTTTATCACCTTGAAATTGGTTGTCATGATAAATAAATATGAACTAGAATTTTTGCGGTTCTCGGCTTTTCGCGCTCGCATATTCAAAGAATATAGCTGTGGGCCGCCCCATGACCTTTGAACCCGGCACCGTGAACCCTTTGTTCATCAACATAATGAGGGATCGCTGTGTCACCTATGACAACAAAGTTTGTTCCCAATTGAACTTCAGTTTCAATTTAGATCAATTTTTACATTAACCGCATTTTTCAACTTGAACCTCACATGATTTGACCTTTCAACATGACCTTTGACCTCATCAACATATGAGGGATCCCATTGTGCGCCTATGACAGAAGTTTGGTTCCAATTGAAGTTAAACTTTTCAATGGGGTCAATGTGAAAAAAACTTACAATTTGTGAACATACACACCTATACACAACACATCCACACACACACTCCACACATACATACTGCGGTATGTCATGAACTGGTTACACTAAATGGGGGATCTGTTACACTCCACTTTTTTTTTTTTTTTTTTTTTTTTTCAAGTTTAATTCCATTTATTTTCTTACACTATTTGACTCGTTCAAAGAATTTGATGTCTATTTATTGCTAGAAGCCTGCTCTTTAATATAAAACCATTTTCAGCCCTATTAGATTTAGTATTCTGAGAGTGCGGTCGAAAACCTTCAGCTTGGTAGCGGGGATCGGCGGGGGGGGGGGGGGAGCCGCGGGGGGAGCATAGACATTACACACAAACTGCGTGAAAACCGTCGCCTATAAATTTAAAAAATAAGTAGAGAAGTAAACACTTGTGGGGCTCCATTGGCACATACACTGTCCTGAATGATAGTTCTACCTCAGGATACAAACGAAGGTTCCATTAATGTTAATTAATTAATTTAAATTAGATTTTAATTAGTACAATTGATCACTACTTTGGGGGATAGTTAGGCTGTTCTGTGCTAAAATATGTCTCAAAAACGAGGTAGAAACTTGGATTAACTTGATTTTACTTATCTTTATAATTCTCTTCTTTTAATCACACATTGGTATCACTTATATAAAAGGTAATGAGGCCTAAGGAGGCATTTAATAATTTAAAATCTTCCACCAAAATTGTGGCATTGGTGGGACTTGTATGGAGTCACATGAGTTTGGATACATTTTATGAGTATGTCAAGACAAACAAGAAAGTTTTAATACATGTTATACTAAAGCCTATTTAAAATTGGTTTCTAGGAATAGAGATGATTCATTAAAAACAATAACCCTTGTACTTAGGGTTCAAGGACCTTGAAGACATCGTGCTCAATAGCCGCCGATCCATGTATTTTTTGCGTTTTTCAGTATGAAGTTTTGTAAATGTCAAACAGGTTTAGTAGCTATTGGAATACAAATTCACTTAGTATAAGTAAGAATGGCCCCTTGTACACTGTTGTGTTACATATAGGTTTTGTCATCTTTGCTCAAAATGTAAATACAGGGCGAATTCAAATTTGCTATTGAAACCCTTTATAATACCAAACGACGGATCACAACCCTTTATAAATACATGGATCACCCTGTATACCTTCTTTTTTGATCATAACGTTGGACAGAAACCCATATCCTATGTATTCTCTGAAGAAAATAGGCATTAGACTTGAATCAAAAGAAGTTAATCTTCAAATGACCTTGTTTCAAAATTTCAGTGAATTTTGACCACCCTGTAAATGTTCAAAACAAATGACAATTAGTTATCTCCTTATTATTTTTTGGAGGCCTTTTGTCGTCTTTCAAATCCACATCTGTTTTGACCTGCACATTTTGGAAAAAAAATTGACCCAGGTATGATGAAAATGACGAAAATATGTAATTTTTCTTATGTTACACCCTATAGGAATTTTATCCACCCTGATTAATTGGGGTCTCTCTTTTGGCCAATCTGACATCCTTTTAGTTCAGCTTTCCAAAAAATGTATACTTATATACAGTTTTACATGTAAGGAATAAAAGTTGTGTTGAGAGAATAGCATATTGGTCCTTTTTTGTCATTTTTGGCACTCGTGGTAAACATTTTTTGTACTCGTATCCCAGTTCATGACATATGCCATACCACACGCACAACGGATTGCTAAGTGTCCTTCCACGATAGCTGGCGGCCCACAAAAATTAAATATCTCTCACCATAATATGATGAAATGTACCCCTGGAACAAATTTTGCTTCCATGAATGTGGTGGAGATCATGAATACACATTTTTTTAAGAGTAAACACATTTGATGTTTCAACCTGGTTCTCTGAGCTGTACAATGTGCTATATCCAAACAAAGGCAGTACTCATTAGGTCTGGATCTAACATTAACATATAGCATTAACAGGATGTGCCTGTATGTGTTTCAAGTTATTAACAAACTTTGTTTTTATTTTCTTTCTTTATGATCTCAACTCTGAGTACCCTTACACACTGTGTTGTTAGTATGCATGCCCTTTATGGGATCATTCAAAACGAAAAAGGGAATGCACACTTCTGCAGTGCTTTACCCTGGCTGTAAAAGGCTGGTGCTTCCAAACCCAGGGGAATTTGGTGCCAGAGATTGCAAAAATATAAGGGGTCTTAGGGTGAGGAGACATCCAAATTGCCCAAAATAAGTTTTCGGGTGACAAATTTGTTACATTTTTCAAAATACAGGTTTTTTTGGGTGATTTTTATTCAAAATTTCTAAAAATACTGGTTCTTGGGGAACCCATTTCAAAATTTTCCAAAAAAAATAGGGGTCTTTGGGGTAATAATTTAATTATGGTGTCTTTAGGAGACACAATGCTGAAAAATGGAGGTCTTTGCCAGCCAAAATTGGGATTGTTGCCCCAGAGGAAAGTCATTCCTTGGTCACTCCATGAGATTTCAACACTATTCCAATGGTAACCCCTGGACCATATTGATGCCGCCTCCACAGATTAAGGTGTATGTGACAACTACACAAAGCTAGTTTTGATCATGAGTAACCTGTTTTTCGGAGCAGTACCTGTAGTGTTATCTAAAATGCTCCCAGGTGACTGACAGGTTTGGTACATAATGACTGCAAGCAGTAAAAGAGTACCGCACATCAACTGTGAGTTAATTTCACAGGTATCATCTAATTGCGAGTTTGGAGCAGGCTGAACTCTGACAACTTGAGCAGTTTTCAAGTTCCCAGTACGATCTGGCTGTGGTTGGTTGGCCTCCCTACGTCACCCGAGTAAATTCAACCTTCTATTTACGTGTCAGCTTGTATCAATACTTTGCAGTTTTCCCTTAGATATAAAACTGTTCAGTATCCCACAGAAATTTTTAGTGATACAATTTCCAAGTACTTCCCATATTTTTTGTTTTGTATATCAGGATTGGGACTAATTGAACTGATATACCGACAGCCTTATACCTAGGCCGCGATCCAGGGAGGGGGGGGCGCGCTCACGGTAATTACTGCAAATTCTTGCAAATCAGCCCATTTGGGGCTATTGGACCCGGAAGTACCTTTCAGCCCCCCGGTAATTTTGAATTTTTCAAATCCCTGGATCCGCCATTGGCCTATACAGCCAACTTTTGGTCTGAAAAACCAGCAATCTGTTGCAATAAAACATCCCCTCTGACAATCATCTGATTCATAGATTAACTGTATCACAGTCGTTCTCATTTGATTTAAAACAGGGTACATATTATTCCAGGTTATTTACAGGATTTTCACTTTTCCCATTTTCCCCAAGAGTGGAGTTACTTTTCAAAATATCAGGTTGCAGGTTGTGTGAATCCTAGAAGAACAAACAGTCCAATTCTCTATGATGTGCTAAGTTAACGTACAGTGCCACTCACGAGTTAGTTGTCACGTACGAAGAAAAGAAAATACAAAAACTGGGCGGTTTTTTCGAATTTCTGATTTTGAATCTTTGCAAATATCCCAGGGTTTTCCGGGGTTGTGTAAAACTCTCTATGCCTATTGCAGCAAGGATTAAAGAATCCTAGCATTGACAATCGTTGAATGGTTAAAATTACAGCACCTTTACGAGACATCAGTCACGTAAGCTGATCTACAAAACAGGGCGGTGTCTCAAATTTGACCTTAATTCGGATCTTTTTGACCTCTTATTGCACCCATTTGACAAGAAATTTCTGCTCTACTGTGTTTATAAAGCGTACAATTCAACTAAAGAACCACCAACAAAATTGCATGATACCACTAACTGAGGTATTTTGAGCTAAAAGGCAGAATACACTACTAAAGAAGGGCACCATGCACTTATAGGACTCGTACCCACAGCTCACCCCATCTGATAAGATTATGGTATGATTGAAAACCCCTGGGGGACTGACATTGGAAAGCGGACCGGGGATGTGCGGCCCTTAAGCCCCCCTTTTCGACGCGTCTCTCAGCAGTTCCCAAGACCCCAGGTTGAAGCCTAATTCAGTTCTTAAGGGTCCCTTTTCAGAAAAATGGTTGGCCCCCCAGAGTGAATTTTGGCAAATTTCAGCTCCCAAAGCTGATAATTTCTCAAAATCTTAGTTCCCACGCCCCTACTTTCGGAGACCAAATCAGTTCCCAAGACCCAAAGTAGGAAATCGGGGCAGCACATCCCTACCTGAAAAAGTTGAGTGCCCACACAGATGAAATTTCATATTTAAAGGTACATTTCCTGAACCTATAGAAAGGCAATTCCATTTTTGTGTATGGTTCCACTAGATATCCTTAAATAAGTTTATCCAAAATTTTCAGTTGATTCTGACCGGGTGTTTTGGCGTTTGAGACCGGGACTGTTCATTAGATGCTGTCCCATCGACCACAGATGGACGGAAAATACCAAAAAGTGTAAATTTATCTAGATAGATCAAATTAAGATTGCAAGGCAAGACCAATATGAAATACCATGCTACGTGGGCCTTCGATTATAATCAAGTAACAATCCACTCTATATAGATTCAAGGACTGGAGGGGCAGCATTATTCCATATCAATTCACACTAATGGTTACTGTGCTGGATTACTCAATGGCCTTCGACAAAAACCACAATTACGTTGAGATAACAAGAATAAAGTGTAATTCTCACAAAAAATGCCATTTTTTGGTGTCTTGATATTGACATCAGTTAAGTAATTGAGAATAAATGCAACTGCTGATTCATCCCTGAAATCGTACCAACCATTGGTCATACTACTAATCATTGTTTATCACTAATACAGTTTTGTAGTCATTAAAAGGGAATATTATTGGTCATTTGGAAGGTGATTGATTTAAGAATAAAGGTATGATTTTGGAACAGGTACGCTCTTTGCGACGAATTGACACCCAAGGCGATATACCATTATTACAGTGGAAGAACGAGGCCGGAGGCGAGTTTCTTCACGCAAAAATAATGGTGTCGCCGGGTTCAATTCGTTGTAAAGAGGCGTACCGGGTCCCAAATCTACTTTTATTCTCTTCTTAAAGGGAAAACAAGAGATTTCACATCACAGGTGTACCTAAAAAAATCGAAAGTACTGAGTATGATTTTTGACCTGGTGTAAAGCGTTCCATTCTATACCACATCTGAAAGGATTTAAGCTGAGAAAGTTCATGGTCAAAATGTTGGAGTTGGGAAGTTTTCGTTTTATAGGAGCGAATACTAAGTTCAGCCTATGTTTTTATATGAAATATAAGCAAATCAGAATCAACTTTTTCTCTCTGGTAGAAATTTTGGAGCCCAAAACAAGGGAAGAAAGATATTGCGGTATAGTCTATATGAACTACCACTATTTCGGACACACTATTGGGTGATCAAAAATATCAGTTTGCACCTTAAAACCTCTTTATGCATTTAAGGTTAATTTTAACCAATTTCGCGATGCTTTATCGGGCTTAAAATACAACAAGAACGGACAGCCACCACCCAGTAACAACATTCGAACAACCCGTTGAACGATCATACGCAACGATCGTACGCAACGAGGCGCAACTTAGGCAGGCGCGCGCGAACGTCGCAAAACGGCAGTTAGACGCGAGCGCTTCATACCTAAAAAAGAACGTCACTACGCGCGCGTACTACCTGTCGTTCAATTAGCACGAATATAAACACAGGCATCAACCATGGAATTGCTTACATTTTCATAGATGTTTAAGAATGTTACTGTTACAAGAGGATGGGTGACAGCATTCTTCCCACAATGCTTTTGCCCTAAAGTTGGCCCTGGTCTTTCCTCCCTTTCCTTGCCCCGCTGTCTTTGACAACAAGGGTCTATTAGTAAAAAGTAGCTCAAGGAACAGAAAACTCATCCTCAAACTACAATTTAATTATTTTCTCACTATAGACTTCATGTGGACAACCAGTGCAAAAATTGAGGGAGAAATTGCACTGTGGAGAACACGGTCTAATCTTGTACATACTATCATTTCAACTCCTACCACCCTTGATTACTACGACGCCGTCTTCACTTTGGGTAGTGTTTAGCCACATCGGTTAGTTGGTAAGATAGGTGGGAAGGAGTGTAGATCCGGGGGGGCCCTTGTATTCAAAGGGTGGATATGATGCGTGAACAAGAAAAACGCGTTGATAAAAAAAGGGTGTTTTTTTTTCAACAGCGATGGCCGCGCGTACAATCGTTTCGGTGTCCAATCCTAAAACGCAAAAATGGGAAAAAAGGTATGTTTTTTCTTAACCCTGAAATTTTCATAGTTTATTTCATAAGCAGGGATAAAAATCATCCAAATATTGTAATCGGAACGTGGGAATTAAAGCAAAGCAAGATAATCAAAGACATATTAACGATCAGTGCACTGCGTGCTTGTTGAGGTATCATAAAGCTAAAAGATAGTGTTTAGGGTAGTTTGGAGACTGTTTTTTAGTCGGTGAAAATACGTGTTGAGGGTGCATTTGGAAAAAGTCCCTGTTCACGCATCCTATCCCCCCCTTTGAATACAGGGCCCCGGGGACTTGTGTAGAGGGTTAGAGGGCAATATTTGTAATGCTACAGTTTCAATGAGTGATGAAATGCCTATTATTGTAATTAGCCAATCACAGAAAAGGCTGATGAAAAGCCGGCAGACCCGTCTTTTTAAACAGAACTGCTTCCTCAAACTATCTAATGTTCACATTGCGGAGATTCGCGGTGCTTAAGAAACATTTACCACTGCAAGTACATTAAAAAAAACTATCTTCCAAGAGGAGAGTTACAAACACTATCTACAGGCACGTAAGAGGCTGACTGATTTCAGGGGATGTATCAAATCTCCATCAGGGCGAGGTTATTAACTGCTGTAGGGAGAGCTGTAGGGGAGAAAAAACTCTTCACTCGCCTTAAAAGACAATGTCTAGGCAGGTAGTGCTCAGGAAGGCAGGTTACGGATGCCACCGATCAAAGATATGACCAGATAACGTACACGCCTTTGTATTCGGGCTGTACCAAGGGATAATGGGGAGGAAAATTCCAGCTGAACGGGACTTTTTCCTACTTCTCTACACCATAAAACAAATTTTTGAAAATAAAAAGACATTATCAAAAAACATTGCGAACTGTGCTTAATTACCATTCACATTTAATTCAAGATACTTTGGTTTTTTGGGTGTCAGAGCAATCAAATGATGTACAATGATCCATTCATATTACTGCAATGAGCTGCATTTGAGCCTGGAATGGTTTTGAGGTATATAATACCCGGTTGTATCTGTTACAAAACCGATATTGTGGGAATCCTGTGGACTTAGTAGTACGGTTAGTGGGGTCTGAAGCTATTAATATTCGACCTAGGGTTCAAAGTTTGGTGGCCACAGTTGCATGGAAAATACCACCATGGTTGTATGAACTGTTTTGATGGCCAGGCTAAGATGATGTAGCGAAATAGCAAAATGATGTAAAGAGTGAATTTGAACCAACATTTCATGTGTAAAAAGCCCAGTAATCTACTTGCATTAAGTCTGGTTACAAGTCCTAGATGGTCTTACAGGGTTTGGGTATTGAGGTTTGTGGTATATTAAAGCACAACCTTTGCATCTTTTCTAAAGGCTCGACTCAGGCTTCCCGAGGAGGGCACTCATGTTTTCAAAAAAAATCAGGTTTTTTTGCACTATAGAACGGGGCCCCCTTGTGTCCATTACTAAATCACTGGTGAATAGTAGCTCAAATCAAATTCCATTCTATAGAAAATTTATTATATACATTCCCGATCCAGATTTCTGTTATACCACAGTATCCTAGGACATTATTTTACAACAAAAATGTTCTACTGAATGAAAACGGAAAAATATGTGATTTCATCTCAAAATATGGAGGCATTTGGAGTGGTACCTATCTTTCGTCTTGTGGTGCTATATGCTAATTAATCACAAAATACTTTCAAATTCTCTGAGGAGCAGGACTGACAACAACAAAACAAAAGGAAACATTACTGGGCAATCAGAAAAATGTAAACTTCCATCCCAAAACCTCAAGTTTTGATGGGAGAAGTGCGAGATATTGGCAAGGTTGTCGGTCAGGTTACCCATCTGTAAAAAAAAATCGTTCAAAATTCCGGAAACATCCAGTTTTTATTTAGCAGTAGACTATTGAGTGTTAGACACTCCTTCCAATAATTAACAAGGACACAGAATGCTGAGGGTCCACACTTACTCATCAAAATATGGTGAATTGGGTTAGGTAAGATCTGCACATGGAGGAAGACAGGTTACATGCATCTTTGAGAAAGAGGTCTTTTCATTGTTTTTCCCAAGTCCGTCCAAATGTCCCGGGAGCGCACCAGCCCAAATATAATTTAATAGCCCTTCTCCATATTAAATACAGAGTTTTATAGTACGTGAGGAAATCCCAGAGAGTGGGTCCCAAACTAGAATGAACCACAGACTATCCATCACCAAAAGGTAAATACCCAACTAGTGGGGACATTAATCCAGACTGCACGAAGTCGTACATATCGTCTTACCTTCTGTCCGTGATGTAGAACAGCACTGTTTTGAGTGACTGGTGTGGCTGCTGATTTGATTGAAGTAGTCCTCTTTTCCCTGAAATCAAGACAAATAGGCAAAGTAAACTTCCAAATCAGGCAAAATAAATAATAAACACAACAAATCAAACCCTTTGATGTCAAGCAGTAAATGAGAAAGCTGACAATCATCCAAATTGAGTTCATTATCTTAAAGGAACTTTGACTCAAATTCATTAAAATACACTTTTTAGGAGCAATCTAACATCACTTCAGTTCAAATCAAATTATAGAGCCTATTCAGGCGCAAGACATCCCGGAGGGGAAAATACCCAATGGTTAAATGGGTTGAAAAATGGTTAGTTAAGTTCAGCTTGCCATTATTGGACATCTGTGGCATTTGTGAATAACCCAAAAGTGATACAGCGCTGTCACCCCAAATAGATTCCTTTCTGTTAAGCATGACCAGTTGCAATCCTTGGAACCAGCTGTCAACAAACCTGCAGCACCGGTAATTTTTACCCCAGGGTAACCTTAAACCATTACATAGCCATGTAGCCCTAAAGAAACTCAACACTATACTTTTTTAATCCTTATGTGATAAGCATAATGATAGTCCATTCTATACTCTGTGCAGTGATGTCAAAGCATTGACATGACTTTACGCATGCGTCAAGTTAAGCCGTTTTTGTGCGCATAGTATGTAAAAACGCTGTGGCTTTAAGCCAGCATGAGCGGTTTACTGGTGCTACCATCAAATCTCGCACTGACGTCACTGCACGAGAGGGGGGTAGAGAGAAATGAGTATAGGGTACTTTATACATTGATATGAATGATTTCCTATTACCCAGAACTTAATTTGACCCCACCCTTACAATATTCCCAGCAATCCACAGAGGTTGGACAAAAAATCTGATCACACTAAAGAAAAAGTAAAACATCTTTCTCAAACTACCATACCCATAGATATAATAAAGGGAGATGCCCATCGTAACCGTGATTTGAAAAAATATTAATTACGGGTTCATCCATTCGAAATGCGCCATGAGTGTGGTAACATGTTGGCCTGGAAACGAGTACACGTTTTATGCCCATGCGGTGAAATATATGATAAATTGGGACCCCAGCTATGGAAATCAGGGAATATAGGACTAAAATGGTACCCAACGCTACGGAATAAGATATGGCAGTGTTGGCAAACGATGGGTACGGCTTTGAGTGGTGTTTGCAATCTAGTGTTTATAATAGAAATTGTTGACCCTACCCAAAGATTGAGAATGAGGTTCCATTATGGCCTAGCTAAAGGTATTTATTTGACTGCAATGACTAATAATAACCTTGTTTCTATCTTTAAAAACACCCCTACCACCCAATACCATCAGGGGTTATTAGATCATAGTCCCAATTTCTTAGAAAAATAGGCCCAAATAGGTGTTTGATTTTTTGGTTGAATATGAACTGATCAATCACATGCATTAAAAGACTACACCTAAGTTACACTAAGTAACCTAATGACGTTCAACCTCTCCAATCTGTGTCCCACCGTAAGACCTATGTTCAAGATGATAACAAAAAAGATGATTTTGATGTGCACTGCATTTAAAAAGCTACCAAATAATTTTACCAATATATTCGACATAACACATGACCCTAAGTGACCTTAAATGACCTTTGATTCCCTATTGTGCAACAAAACAGTGACCGCTGTTTGATGCACACCATACACAAGAACGAGCTTGATTGTCTCTGACATAATCTATCCGGGGGGGCAAGTGCATTCAAGGTTGGATATGATGAAAGGAACATGGACTTTCAAAATGCACTAAACAAGGTATTTTCAACTTGACTAAAAAACAGCTAAAACATACACTAAACTTGTATTTATCTGGTTAGTTGCGTGTTTCATACACCCTCAACCAAGTACGGGTGATCGACTTTAAATATACCTTCTTATCTTGCTTGCTTTCCCTTCCGAGTTCTGGATACAATATTTGGATGATCTTTGCTCCTGCCTTGATGGATTAACAGACCAATTCGTTCAGGGTTAAGAAAAAAAAACATCCCCTTTTCCTAGTTTGTGTTTTTTGACACCTAAACGATGTGTTTTGTTGTAGGCGGGACAGGCGTTGGAAAAAAAGACACCTTTTAAGCGTTTTCTTGTTCACGCATCATCTCCCCCTGTGACGACACGTGGGCACCCCGGGTAAGGAATAAAATAGAAATTTGAATCAAAAATGATACTAGGGAATTAATCGGGAAGTCACACACGTCACCAAGCTATGTTTGCCCTCCAAGACAATTTAACAGCACACTCTAGTGAAAGTGAACATTAGTTAGGGGTTCGGGAGGTATAAACCTGACGATTGAGCATTGGGGATTTCCAACGGGGCTAATTGGGGAATGTACATGCATTTTACGATGGCCAATCTTGTCTCAGTTACTTACAACATCTCTTGACCTTTACGTTGATTTACATTTAGTAAATCATGATCATTTGAATTAAATTTCAAAATCCGTAAGGGTTAGGAATTTCTCCCGCTTGCAAATTCTACGGAATTTAGATTTAAATCTTTGTGGACCAGGCATAGCCTTTAGTACGTCTGTGTGTAACCGTTCGATATGCGTAAGAGTGCCCTCCTACCGGTAAGTCTTTGAAAAGAAGCACCCAGATTAGGAGATGTTGAAGCCGTTTTGATTCGCTGTTGCTGTTAGGTTGGCTGTCCTACCCCTTGGTAATGTAGCTAATAAATAAAGTTGACTAAAATACATTGTTTCACATCAAAAATAGCCTTGATGAACAATACCAGCTCAGATTCAATTCACCTTTGACATTGAACATAACTTGCCTTTGCCTGCAACTAGATTCCTTACCACAGAATAGGAGAAATAATGCATTTTATGATGCCACATAACACAACTACGGTTAGTTAGCCATCCAACATGCGGCACCTTGAATTGGGAGTCATGGGTTCCTGCTCCCAACGCCAACCAGATTATATTTTATCCATTAACGGACTACTGTAGAATGGAAATCATCAGTTTCCAGTTAAGCAGATGCTGTGAAATAACTTTGTAGATGGTGAAAATAGATTTGTAATGGCAACCAAAGGCCTAGTGTCTGGGACCGGGGATGGAATCCTTATCATATGAACTCGTGGAAATATGCAGGAACTCTCACTACTTAATTTGCCAACTACATAACTCATCATGCCGATGCTCTTCTGGTTGATAGAGACAGACGTTATGAATCCTTATTTCCTTCTAGCTGTCAACTAGGGTCGACCAGAAAATTCCCACCTAAGGGGGCAGCAGTCCGAAAATTTGAACCCCATCAGTCTAAGCCCTACTGAAACCCAAGCAGCAACAAAATCAATTTTAGCATGAAAATCCCTGGGAATACACACCAAACCACACTATAGAATAAACATGGTTTATTACGTGAGGGGTTTCCGAATAAATGTGTCCAAAAAGTGGGTCGGATGGGTCACCTTACGGAAACACCAAATTTTAAGGATATACAGGAAAACTAAGGATTTGTATCCTGGGTCCATAAAGTGATCATGATCAAGTTTGATATATAAACAATGTCAAGCAGTTTGTCAATTTGTACAAAAAAAAATTAATCAAACAGTATTTCTCCATGGAAGAAGTATTCTTTCAATAACAAGCTATACCATGCATAGAATACTGGATTAATATTTCCCTAGCATGCTAACCATGCAAGAATATTGAACTAATGCACTTGTCAATATTCCATCCCTAATCCCGGCCCTGGGTGTCCCGGGACTAGCGGGGACTTGGCCGGGAATGTACATTTTTGCTCTGTTGTGACACCCCCGCATTTGTCCCCGCTAAAGTAGCACGAAATCCCGGGTAGCCGGGCTTACATTTTTGACATCCCCCCCCCCCCTAGTCCGCGGCCCCTACTTAGCCGGGCTTCGTTGTGAAAATCCCCGTATATTCTCGGGCAATGGGGGCGGGGACTGCTTTAAAACTCTGTACAATCCTGGCTCGGTCCCGGCTATGCGAGAACAACGGTCTGCTATATAAAATCACACTACAGTTTGATCGGTGCTACTGTATAGCTTCTTTTCACGACATAATAGATCTAACTGCAATGGTAGCTATATAAAATATGTATATACTACAGATTTGAATGGCGATACTGCTCACTGATAGACTTGTTTATATGGTGGTGACACTGCGTTAAGTCCCTGGGTTTACAAAAGATTTTTTTGTACCTCCCGCTTAAGTCCCCAGCTATATCAATGATTGTCCCTGCAGGGCGGGGACAAGCTAACGTACATGCCCGGCCAAGTCCCGGCTAACCTCCCGGCTTGCGGGGCAATACTTTTTTGTACAAATGCCCGCTATGTCCCGGCATATACCACGCTATTCCCGGGACCCCCAGGGCCGGGATTGAACTTGACAAAGTGCATACCTTTTTCACTAAACATGCTATACCATATCATAGCTTAACATGTTCCTCAAGCATAGCACACTGGATTAACCTTTTCACAAACATTCTATATATAGCATACTGGCCAACCTTTTGCTAATATGCTATACCAAGTATAGAATACTGGATTAACCATAACTCCTTGCTGGGATAAACTGGGATAACAATCCTGGTAGGGATCAACTGTTATTCCAAAATATCCCTACAGGGGAACTGTAGTAGAGAATAATCTATTTTTCTCAACCCATGATTCTAATAGGGATTCTGGTTGATTTAAAATCCTAGGTGAGTACTTTAAACAGCAAGAAAACTTGCATGATCCCCCTGGCAAGATGGCAATATGGAACATGACCTCAGACGACCTTTGACCTTGGTCCATGACCTTTGACATCATCCACATATGAAGGAACCCCTATAGCACCTTCTGGTTTCAATCTGACTTTTCGAAGACCTGAAAACAAAAACCTAACCAAAACATAACCAAACTGGAACATACAGACAGGTGCACTACTGCAAAATCTGCCTTCTCTTTTCAAGCCAGGGGGATAAAAATACACATTTTAATCTACTTTGATTTGTTTGGGGAAGTGACATATTTTATTTAAAATTGTGATAGATTATCAGTGAGAATATTGAATTTTGTTTGCGAAGTGAACCCCTCTTGGACTGACATAAGAAGCTTAAAGGTATTGTGTTCGCTACATGATATGAACACCTGACTTGGATTGCTGGACTTCATTCAGAGCAAGGCTCTTTGAGTTATTGGTGTGGATGAGGATGAAGCCAGATCAGAACTCAGTCCTCTACCAAATGCACGCCAGCTTATGCCCAACAGACCTTCATGTCTGCTTTCTTAGCCATATGTTGTCAGGAGAGCCACCCGTTCCAGCCTATCAATGCCTTGCCATGCTCTTGCATACCTGTCTCCAGAACCATTTCCACTGGCCAGACTTTCATCCACACAGCAGTATGTCTGGAACAGCTTGCCAGATAGTTGTGTTGGTGACATCACTATGTGTTACATCCCTCAGAAGCAGAGTACAAAAGCATCTTATGTCGTGTGTCTGAGGCTCTGCCTCTGCATTTCCAGTTGTCTTGTTGTTTGAAAACCCGTGGCTAGACCAGTTATATCTATCACAGTGTATTGCTGCCTATGCTAGTTCATGTCTATTTTCATTCCTCATGGGCTAATTGGTTCAATGCATTTTATTAAAAAAGAACACGAGAATGTTATTACATAATTTCTTAGTGTAAAACTTGACGATCAACGGCAACCCCTCTCTATTCGAGAGATTATATAACGAAGTATAAGTCACATCAACCCAACTCATGTGCATCAAACCTTTAATTGGAAATACACTCAAGACCCCTATTTTTTAGCAGTTCCTGTCACGAATGCCCCTGGGTTTAAAACACCAGCCGTACAAAACCCTATCCCTTTCAAGGTGAATGACCACCCAACCACTTTCGGCACTGTACGTTGGCCATTTGCCCCAATTTTCCCAAAAAAACCTTCCCCTGTTCATTATTCATTCACAAAATGCTCATGAAAGTGTTAAGTATTCATTTTGTTTATTCTACACTCGAGTTGGGTTATTTCAGTCAACTATAGCCGGGAGCGGACTGGCGTCACAATCGCGGTGAAAACAAAGGGGGAGCCCAGGGAATCCCGAGCTCGGCGGTGCAAAACAAACTGCGCAAATTGCGTTTTTGGTTCACTGCACATCGTAGACACTATTGCCTGCAGCGCGCATCGAATTACGCACGTTGTTGCCATTCTGTTGCCATGTAGATTTTGTTGCAAACTCCCGGATGTTCCGCTCCCCGCGATATACAGTTGTCAGAAAAGCAAAGATTCCATAGCCTGCAAATTCCTTTTATGACTTTTCAGCATGTGGCAACATTGGGGGTGGTTTTCATCAAATGAGCACATCCCAGTAACAAAATTACCGAGATTACAAACTTCAAACTTCAACACAGCAACTGTTTTTTAAATCAACGTTGTGTATTTGGGCATTGTACAACATAATGGATACTCTCAAGACCATGGATCAGATTATCCATCACAATTCAATGAACTGAGAAGTTATCTACTGTTATGGTGGCCTGTCATCCAATCAAAAGTTGTTTCTAGCTGCTTAGGAGCTCTTAGGAAATGTAAATGAATTCCCTAGTAGGCATATACCCATTCCTAATTCTTATAATAATGGGAACCAGAGCTTGTACTGCTACACGAGACAGCCACCTAACGCTGTGCATGACTGTAATATTCTGCTAATCATTTGCTTGCTGCACATATGCTAGAGTAACTTGCAGTTGTGCTTTTATATCCCATTTCCGACTTTATACCATCTGTCGTGGGAAAAAAACACCTGGCACTTGCATCACTCACTAACATTTTAAGAAACAATCTTGCAGTTTTTATAGTAGATTGACATGTACTGGGAGAGCGTGTCCTAGCGGTTAGGGTTGGTGCTTCTCTGGCAACAATGTACCATCAAATTCCCGGGTTCGAATCCTCGTGGGTCGTGGCAACTGCATGGGATTTATTCGGGTACTCACCAAGCCTGGATTTGATCTGTATACCAGCTATTGAGTAATACCGAATAACCCTCTCCTCCATGGTTCACTGGATTTGGGGCAATGGATATGAAAGAACATCCCGTCCTTCGAGGGGGACGTAAGCCGTCGGTCCCCGTGTACAGATAGCCACAACTGTACATGTCCAGCACCAATCGCAGTCAGTGTCGAATAAAGTAGGGTTTAACCCCCTGACTGTTTTCCCAATCCGCTCCAGCCTCAAATAGCGTGCCATGTTAAGGAACGTCCGTAGCATGGATACACTCGGCCTCGTATAAGCACAGTTTGCTGAACAATCTAACAACACCCACCGACAAGGCCCATTACCATTACTTGTGGGATACGAGCAAACAACAAACAAAGACATGTACTACCAATTCCCCTATTCACTGCTCTGCTAATATTCATGCTTAACCATTACAACCGCAGTGATTTTTTACATTGTATTTGGGGAGAAATGGATTTGAAAGGCTGACATTTTTGGATGATGACAATCAAAACTGATATTATTCCGGGTATTGGGGTGCCAACGAATGATCGGCAACAAGCACCTTTATGACTGCATTCTGCATTATGCGGGCAGAGCAGTGTTCTCCAGATCAGCATATTGGTTGTACTGATTATCAATCAACAACTATGTTTGTCCATTGTCGGTTAAAGTCTCAACATGTTGCCATTGGCTGGATATGACGCTATCTCTTCCACGCATGTTCCGTCCGTTTCTTCCAGGGAAAAAACGCATTTTTTTCTTCAGTTTTTCCCCTTGGAAGAAAGTAGTTTTTTCCAGTTTCTTCCACTGAAGCGGAAGAAACTAAAAAAGGCATTTAAAATTTCCTATTTTAAGAGTCATGACTTGCATCTTTTGGTTTTATACTTATATAGATTGAATGAATTATATGAAATAATTTAAAATCCGCATTCCGGGACGCCCCCTACCTACCCCACTGGAATGCATAATTAAACATCGCATTGATTCAGCAAGGCCTAAAGATAATAATTACTGAAGAAACTGATTAGACACAGTTCACAACGCACAAATCAGTACATGACTCCTTGTAAAGACTTCAACCTTCTATTTCCTTTACAACAAAAGTTATAGTCTCACCCAGTTCTCCCACTAAGCATAGCACAGTTAGTATTAAAAGAATAAATAATGGTTGCTACTTTGGAAAGAATTTAGTATTATGCCACCACCCTATATTCGGTAGGCCTCACCGAAAATAAACTGACACTGGCATATTGAATGATGTTGGGCGAGAATACTGAATTCATGTTGCTACGTTTAGTTTGTTTTAAAATTAACAAATTTTTTATTTTTTGTTTAAAAGCTTTTTTTCATGTGTTTGGCATCGACAAGTACAACTATGATAGGTTATAAATGTGCACATGGAAAGATATGGAAAATGGGTTACAATCTCATCTGCATATTTGATTGCAGGACAAACAAAATGGTGAAGCAACTTTACTATATTACTTTGGCAAGTTATACTAACAGCTATAAACGTGTAAATAATTCGAAAAAAAAAAACAAATTGTCTTGTAAAGTACTAAAGTAGCCTTGATTGATTTGAAGTGGCAAAGCAGATGAATATGCTTGTACTTATTTTTTGTTCATAATAGCATTTCTTTATTACTTCAAGTTCTTTCCAATTTTCTGCGCATCTTCTCCTTCCTGGAAGAAACTGGAAGAAACCCCTTTTTCCAGTTCTTCCATTCTTCCGAATAAACCTATTTTCTTTCCGGAAGTTTCCGAACGCAACCCTGCAGTTCCATGCTGGCCCAGTGTGGTTTAGAAGGGACTCTGGTGCCTAGAGTGCTGCCAGGTACAGACGCCAAGGTAGATGAATCCCTACTCTTTTTAAAGGTCTGCATCCTTTTTGAATTCTAAAGAATGGGCTCTTCTGACACCATGGACCAACACTTTGCATGACTTTTTGAACACTGAACCATGAGGGCTGCACCCATTGTATACTACCATATACCTGCACCTTCTCTGTAATGGGTGGGAACAAAATAATCACAACACAATGGTCATTTTACAGCAACATGTTTATATGTACTAGACATCATTGTGCATCGTATTTCAAGTGTAGTTTCTACTGAAATTATTCTATTGAAATTATTATAATTTATTCATTTTCCTGGATTCGTGGAGACGAATCCCACAACGCTTCAGCGGTAGAACAAATTTCTGGCTGGTATGACAACCTTTTCGCATTTAAGTAAATACCACAAATACCCACCATCCTTGTCAGGCTGTCTCGATGTCGAGGCTCGGCGGCCAACACTTTCAATTTAAACCGCACACTTCATTGGAAACCCAGGGAAACCCCATAGCGATTAATTAAAAAAATGTTCAACAACCATATTTGAGTGATAAATGAGCCAGAAGTCCGCCCATAATCCATATATGGTGTTTTCTTTACCAAATAGGTTGTGTTCTTAACCAAATATGGCGGGTTCTTTCTACGAAATCCGACTTTCCAATAGATTCAGATATCCCGGTTACTCCCCCGAGAGCGTCTATACCAGTGGGCAATTCCATCGTAGCATAAGAGGTGTAATGTAAGGCAATGAAGGGCCGTGGTGTGTTTTTTTATAGAAATTTTTAGGAATTCTCTGATGGTGCCAACCCCAGCCCTAATGACCTCAGTCTTATTGATGCTAAGTCGCTTGAAAAGCAGAGTGGCTAGATCCGGGCATTGTATCACGTCCAAACAATGATTGCGGCCTGTTTTGCGTAAATAGCTAAACATAGAATAGAAACTCTGAATCTGAGCATGAAAATGGCGTCGTGTGTTCGAAGTGCCGAAAAAGAATGGCAATAAACGCGTCTTTTCAGACCATCTAGTGAAGCTTAGTGACAGCCGGAGTCGAGTTTAGAGGCAGTGATTTAGCATTTGAACCTTGAACACAAAAATCGCTGGGATATAAATATATGGCGCCCGTCGGAGTCCAAGACTAGCAGCACGATTCATTGTTGATATCATCGACGCAATCTTGGATCGCATGCACTGTGATTTGGGATTCTAAGTTTATACGTTGTCATGGTTGTGGGGCAAGCAACAAATTGGAGTTGGCATACGTTTTCGCATGAGTTCGTAACGGCTCGATGATGTACTTTTAGAAAGGAGGGGACGGGGTTGGTGTGACATGTTGGTGACCTCATGTGGGCCCTTGGTGACTCATTTGCCGCTGTGGGCCGTTCAAAGGTTACACCTTTCCCAACCCTTTCGCCGCAAGGCTTGTGTGCAAGTTTAATATCTGGAGTTCCGTAAGGCGTATAATGATGTAACTAGGTGAAGTGAAGTCGTGGTTAGAGTTCTCGATCCTGATAGATGTTGTGCATTATTTCGGCAAATTACAATGCAAATGAGCTAATTAATATGCCAAAAATCAGCATAATCACGTTATTTTATAAATGGTACGGACATGTCCAATTCCTTCACTATATCGCAAAAACCTGCATTCTGTGTGCATCTTCTTTGCCTTTAAAGTTCCGGATACATGCGGCTAGGTATGCAAATGAGGCTAATTAATATGCATTAATTGGCTGTATCGGCTAAAACGTTACATGGATAGCAAATTCCTTTGTACATGAAAAAACTACTATCTCATACACTTGTGTGTGAATCATATGGATGGGGCAGGGTGGGGGGGGTGTTGTGGGTGGCCGTGTGGGGGATAGTGGTGGGTGGTCCGTGAGGGGTGTGATATGTTGTTGGAAGAGTGGCGGGGTGGGTGCGTCGGGTTGGTGTGCGTTTGTGAGGGGTCGGGGTTTGTGTGCTTCGGGGGGGGGATCAGGTGTTTTTGACCTTGGTGACCGCCCATGTGACGGCTTGGTGACCCCCATGTGACCCTATGTGACTTCTCATGTTACATCACTGACTGTCTTTGTGACCTCACTGACCTTGGTGACCTCATGTGACTTTTGTGCCTCACATGACCTTTGGCTCCATTCACAAATAGTGTCAGGGGGAGGGGGGGGGGGGTCATGGTGGGGTGCACATGGGAGGGGCGGGTGGTCAGGGAGGGGGAGTGTGGGTGGCGTTGGGAGGTCTATGTTTGGGGGTGACCTTTTCATTCACTCTTTGTGACCCTGTTGATCTTTGTGATCCCTTCATGTGACGCAACACGTTACCTTGGTGACGGCTCATTTCACCTTGGTGACCTCATGTCACTTGGTGACCGCCTTTCAGCTTGGTTGACAGCTCAGTCACCCTTGGTGACGCAAGGTCACCTTGGTGACGTCTCATGTCACCATTTCTTCCCTACGGCTCATTCAGTCAAACCGGCGACGGGCAGATGACAGCTAGTCGGTACTCAATGACCTTACTATTTTTTTTACTTGGCATTTTATTCAAATACAAAGTTGTCGCTTAGTGATAATACATATTTGACAACAAAAAATCAACCTTTGGATAAATTATTATCCCTAGACAACATGCGATGCATTATTAAAAATCATCACCCAAAAATCACCCATTTTTTAAAAATGGCTCCGGGCTTTGGCCAAGGAAGTGTTAATCATAACTCCCATATGGGTCATGTGGTCCAGGGCAGTGTTGGCATTATATATATCAAAATATGCAAAAATACAGATGTAGGCCGGTGTAATATTCCTACAAGCCATCTACATCCCTTTCATTCCTGCATCAGCCCATTTTAAAGCTATAGAGAGGTCGGTAATTTACAGAATTCAGTTCTCATGGGTCCAGGGCATTGATTAAAGGTATATTCATTAATTTATCATTTACGAAATACATGAAATACCCGACGCCTTCGCATCAGTATATACAAAATTAAAGGCCATTCTTTACTTCCTTGTATCATTACCAATTAGTCATTCCCTTCAGGGTCCGCATTCCCAAAACGTGGCTGGCAAAGTACCACTATGGCACAACGCCACCAAACCACAGGTGGTCCTCAACGAAGCCACCCGGGCGGTGACCGCTCTTGTTTTCTTCAAAAATTGGTGGTCTGAGTATGTGTTGTCTGTCACAACCAATTCATGGTGTGATAATTTATTTTTAAATGGAATATGGTTTTTCACGAAAACGAATTCTTCCTGGGGTTATCCTCCTGAATGCTTTTGTTTAAACAAAAACTAAAAGAAAATATAGAAAACTTAAATGACAGTCTGTCAAGCGGAAATTTAGCCTTTACATTTATCTTCTATAGCACTAGCAAGCAAGAATCCTGGAGTCTTCTGAGAATTTTGAAATTTAAAATCTTTGATGACACACCCCAGAGTAGCTCTTTTTTCTGTCTAAAAAAGGCAGGGAATAAATTTAAGTGTGTTTCAGCATATTTTGGGTGAAAAATGTTCTACCTGTAAAGAGCATATGCTGGGCTTTCATTCAACCTGCACATTTTAAACAAATTCCGAAATCATACCATCAAATATATTTAATGGGTTTCCTGCAAAATAGGGCCAAATGGAAGCATCATATAACAGATACATGTCAGCTTTCTGTGCAGTTAAATTTAATTTTTTGTTTTCAATTCACAAAGGTTCACTCTAGGGTCAGGGCAGTGCACCTTTAAATGATGTTTGTCATTCAAGCTAGACACCCCAAGATCATTGGTGGTCGGGAGTGGGGCCTAGCAAGACATGCTGAAAGACTTGGGGCATACCATTTATAGGGGTTCACCCATAGAGTCAGATAATCTCCATAGGGCCAATTAGGTGAAAGAATAAAATATTTAAAATAATAACCATTCTTAAACAGCTGTGAAATGTAAGCAATTTCATTGGCTGAGATGCCCGGGTTCAATTTGACATTGAACGCGCCGGTATGTACGCCGCTGCTTAGTGATGTTATTCTTAGGTTGAAGCGCTCACGTCGTACTGCGTTTTGCTACGTTCAGCGCGCGCCTGCCAACGTTGCATCTCGTTGCGTTGATTGTTGGCGTCAACGTTTTCGAATTGTTGTCACTCGGGGCAGTGTCTCCTCCTCTTTTTGTATTTAAACCATAACGTATCGCGAAATTGAGTTAAGATGACCTTAAATTGAAAAAGCTGTTTAAGAATAGAATAAAGGTATGATTTTTGGGAACCGGTACTCTCTTTAGCGACGAATTGAAGCCCAAGGCGATACCTATTATGTTAAGTGGAAAACGAGGCGGGAGGCTGAGTTCTTCGCACGCAATTGAATCCCTGTCGACACCATTATGTTTATAATAATATATCGCCTTGGGTTCAATTCGTAAAGAGTCGTAAAGAGAGTACCGGTCCTCCAAATCATACCTTTATCTCTAATGTTGAATGCTGGGCTGCTAGTAGTGACTACCTTGCTCGCTCAAAGATCAATTTTTAATTTTTTTTTTTGGCTCAAAGTTAACATCTACACCTAAAATGTATTCGCCATGAGCGAGTCCAAGCAAGCTAGTCGTACATCATGTACAACGGCCATTTCTTCTGGTAGTTACCACATCAGCTACCACCAATAAGGTAGTAGACATTGATTCCCTAACCCACCTAATCCACTAGCGTACACTCGCCGGCCAGATTCCGTGTATTTTTGCCGCATAGACGGATAGTGTACACACAGGGCTGTCTGCACCGTCGTGGAGTAGCTGCGTGTTTACACCGGCTCTCAGCGGCGCGCGCGGTATTCTTCATGCCCGAATTTTGTTTTTTTTATTTTTTGGGTGGTTGCATATATTTGGTCAGTTTTTATTACAAGTGCGTGAATATGGGGGTTTTTGATGATGCCGCGATTTGAATTTCGGTAATGATTTCCTAAAAAACGTTCAATAAAATGGCTAAAACCAGGAGCCCAGTGTATAGCTCCCTCATTTTCATGAACTTTTCATCCACTCTCAAAATGGTCGCGTGGTAACCTTGGGGTAGGCTATGTGTCGCGGCGTGTCTAACTCCAGTACTGGTCTACAAAAGCATCCAACTTCTCTCGGCATCTAGTGTTGAACTAGCAGGGTAGCTCAATTGGGTAGGTACAACGGTAGGGCGAAGTAAGAAGAATGAAAGAAGAAAAAGGAAAAGAGGGGTAAGGGGGAGGCGGGGAGGAAGTTAAAGGAGTGTAAGGATGAGGGAGAGGCCAAAAGGAAGTGGCGAAATTAGAGGGGGAATTGGACACTAAAGGAGCGAAAAAACGCCACATCACTGTATACCTAATAACTGTGTCTTTGTAGGTCCCTATCTTGCAGTCTACCGCATCGCAATTAGCCAGTGGTACTGTGCAGTAGTCTGCCGCGGTAGCATTGTGTATCTTCCGTATAGGCTACCACGTGAGTAAGAATCCGGACCGTGTATTTATTGAGATGGCTTGACTTTGGCGGACATATGGTGGTAAACATCCCAAAAGCTGCTAACTAAAGTTGTCTAACGGTCACACGAACTCTACCCTTCCGGTTTAACATCCTTGGTGCATTACCATGCTAGACCCATTGTCTGATTGGCTCCAACAAACATCAACATGAGATAGCCCCTGAGTACGGCAGTCAAATAGTGGCTTCTATATCTCTGTGTTAACGGCACAAATCCACCATTCTTACAGTATCTCTAATTTCCCCTCATTACATGATATTACCTGCAACCAATCAGAATAGTGCTGATAGTAGGGTGTCCACCTGTTCCTCGGCGCGGGCCATTTGCGCCCGCTGAGAGCTCTCAGATGGCCCATGTGAGGTACTTTCCCCTGAGAAAAAATTGAAATGAATAATGAATAGATTAAAAAGATGTCATATTGAATTATTCAAGTTCCCATCTGAAACCAATTGTTTCAACAACATTGTTGGAAATTATTCCAATTTTATCAATCAGAAACCAACTTTTCTAAAATATTATTAAAAATTTAGTCCAATTTCCTAAAAAACGAGCCAATTTTTTTTTTCTAAATTTGCTAAAAGGTCAACAAAATGGAAAATTTGTGTTAATTTGACCAAATAGTTTTCCTTTCTTCAATTGCAGGGTCCCTATGGTCCCCTTTTTGGGCAAATATTGATAAAAATATGGATCCTACTTCCACTTTTGAAGGTACGTCATAAACTAAACTTGAGAGCCCCGATTATTTGTTTGTGACCCGCAATAGTTGTGGATTCAACCAATGTGGCCCCTGTGTCAAAAAGGTTGGACACCCCTGGCTTAGAAGCCAATACATAGGCAGGTAGTGCCCAGGGTTGAAGGGGTTATCCTCAAGAACTGCAAAAGGTAGGTGATCCAACTAATTTTTTCTTGTTTGCTTTGTACTATGCATGATGGCGCATCAACAAAAAATATCCGATTCAACATTTTTAGCTAAATTGCTCCAGCAGTTTGGATATTAACCCGCTGGATGGGCACGCACTGCCACATATGATACAGTCTGATTGGCCCATTACAGGACACAACATAAGATGGTTCTCTGAGCAACCAATCAAAATAGTGCTTCTATATCTCTGTGTAAACCATACCACCATTCTTACAATTTAGCTCTGTTTTATTCAATATATGATATCACCTCCTAAGTGACCAATCAAAATGGTGCTTAGATACTGATATATTGGTAGAGAGTGTCCAGGGAGTTAAATAGAGGAATTACATGCATCAAAATCATCCACAGAACAATATGTTGTCATTGAGTGCAACAAGGTCGTAAGTGCAACAGCTGTCATGCAATACATCTGTGTGCTGCCATGTGATACATCTGTGTGCTGTCATGTGATACATCTGTGTGCTGCCATGTGATACATCTGTGTGCTGCCAGGTGTGCTGGCATGTATTAGGAGAACTCAATTTATCTTGAGTCATTGGCTCTTGAAATGGCTTCTAATAACCATTCCAAGAGCCACTGACCAAAGACTTGGCATAATAGTATTTTTGATGGGAATTTCTGCCAAATGGCAGCTATTGCACTTATGCCCTTGTTGCACTGACACGACGATGTGTGGTTGTAGTGTGATCGACCTTTTTGTTCATACCATGTAAAGGAAATATTTCTCAGGCCTGAAAGTTCACTATGAGCATTCTTTGGATACCAAAATCCTAAATTTGATGATGTGAAGGGGCCTATCAATCAGATCACCCACCTTTTTAAAAAGCATTGAAAGTACAAAAGCACAGGGGCAGTGACCTTTTCATTAAAGATTGACTGATTGACAATCTCATCGCCCCAATTTACCCCATCCATATAAGTTTGGTATCAGAAAAGTTCATGTTTTCTTATCACTCCAGTGAAATTTAGGGCCCAAGAAATGTTTCTTTTCATACCATGATCAGGTCAAACCCCTTTAAGTTTTGAATAACAATTACTGAGCCTGACAATGAAAGCTATTAATAAGTTGGACAGATCCTATGAGCCCCAGGCATTACCAGTCCCTATCGTCCCTTAATGACCTCAAAAGAACTGATCTTTTGAACAACAGGTTCAATAAACCAAATTGTAAACACATGCCAGCGAAATGGTCATGCATGAATCTTTCCCCATTAAGACACGCACACAGTTTTGTGGACTGTCCAAAAATATGAGATATTGTTTATGTGTACAAAGGCATATCGGTCATGGCCATGAACTGCCTTAAGTGAAACAAATACTTGGAAAAAACTTTGATTGGGTTGCAACAAAATTTTAAAGTTGTTTAGCTACATATCAGATGGAGGCTACCAGTTGGGCTACTTACTGAAGACTAATATTATATTAAGTACAGAAAATGATGTACCTAAATTAAGACAAGCCCCTTTAAAGTGTATACTGATAGATTGGTATACTCAGCCAATTTCTTCATAGGAGCACCTTTGAAGTACCTACTGATCAGCCACAGAGTACCCACCCTCATCACATCAAAGGTCATCACAAAGTGGGGGTAATCCTCCACCTAGGTACACATGCAGTACCTTAAAGGCACTATCAATGATCCCCCGAAAGAATCGAAATATTTAAAATTTGTAGGAATAGTTTAAAAGTGTAGGATAAGTCTGTAGAATTCTCCTAAGTTACTTTTTCCAAATGAAAAACTGAGAGAAAAGGAAGAAAACAGCAGTAGTCAAAGATATGAATCTCCATTCAATAACAGTTATGTGTTGTTATAAGTGTCCGTACAGACAGTAATGACTAAAATATCCTATTTTGTCCTTGTTAGGCTACTTTTGGTTGTATCACTTGTAGGGTATGTTAGGACACCTATACTTGCTACAGAGATGCCAAAATCGGATTTTTGATTTTTTTGATTTTCTGATTTAGCAAATCACTGATAGTGCCTTTAACCACTGCTGGTTACAAATTATGTTAGTACCTGTGAAGGTACTCCATGCAAATGAACTTTGAGTTCTGTGTGATTATTTCAGTAATCTTATCCATTAAGATACTCAAAAAAAGAATGACAAAGTTTATACAAAAGCAGAGGTGGTAACAAATGAAACTTGTGGACCAAATTATATCTTCATTCAATAAAAGATAAATGAGGGAAGCCAATGTTTTACACTAGTGTGATGAAATAGATATTTAAATTGAGATGAGAATTTTAAGTATTTGGGAGCAGGGTACTTTTAAAAATCTGCACATGGTTTAATTGGGGTTCACTGAATCTTTGAAGTGACAGCAATGTGTGGGTCAGCTAATCAAAACTAGAGTTCTTTCAGATAGCAATTTGACACCAAAACAAGGCGGTTTTTGAACCACTAAGTATCGCCTGATTTTGCAATCCACTTTTGATTTGATTTATTTTGACAATGTCCTGGATAGCTAAAGGTGCAACGAGAGATTTCAAATAACAGGTGTCCCTAAAAAATGTGAAAATTCTGATTTTTGCCCTGATGTAAAGCTTTCCATCATAAATATCCCCATCTGAAAGGAATAAGTTGAGAAATGTTTCTTTGGTACAAAAATTGTGAAATTTCTAATTTCGTATAGGAGCAAATACGAAATTCAGCCTATGTTTTATATTGAAATATAAGCAAATCAAATCTTTAAGACATTTCTGTAGCCAAATACAAGGTAAGAAAATCTATTGAGTGACTAATCTATATGAAATTACTATTATGACACAATATTTGGGTGACTCAAAATCTCTCGTTGCACCTTTAAGGAAAGCCTCTACAAGATGCTTATTGCCCAGAACGGGAGCACGGGTATATAGATGTGGAATAACTTGACAGACATGGAGTTTTTGCTGTATTG
This sequence comes from Ophioderma brevispina, assembly GCA_023653785.1. NCBI lineage: Eukaryota > Metazoa > Echinodermata > Ophiuroidea > Amphilepidida > Ophiodermatidae > Ophioderma > Ophioderma brevispina. Next base: position 6,339 of record JAMKCH010027414.1, on the reverse strand, counting down.
AAGCATGAAGAGCCTTGGTCATAACATTTTTTCATGACAATTGAAAATTATGAACAGTGCTAAAATTACTCAATGGTTGTTATGAACATGACATAAATATTTATGCAAACACAAGATAGTTTTTGTGTAAGTAAAATGATGATACAGTGTGAGATAGATTGTATTTTCAGTGTTTTTACACAAATTTATATGGGATCTGTACAAGGTTCCATTTCCATGTGTTTAAGTGGGCTTGTGTATATTATTGACATTTATCAAAAAATATAAATAATTGATGTTTTTAAAATTCTGGATTCGGCCATTGCGTGGGGCATACATTGGTGCCCAGCACCAAAATGTTTCTTGTTTCCATTGGGGTCCATTTACCTGCAGACAGAATTGGGACAGCCAGGGGGTAATGACCATACTCTTTTTCAAAACTGATTGCTATATACATCTACAGGTATGGCTCTCTCTACATGGGACTGATGGCTTCACATCCCATCCAAAGGATGGGGTATTATCATGGTTCATTTCCCAACTCCAAATGAACCATGGGGGAGAGTGAATTCGAACTTTAAAGAGACACTGGCACATTTCAAATTGATATTTTTGCATGGTTGTAAAGCTTTTATATACATTAGCCCCACCTGAAATTATTAAGCCCAAATCAGCGCGCTTATGGGTAAACAGAACAATTTTATAATTAATGTCGCCGGCGACATTAATTCAGTAGACGATGCGGAAATGGTGTGTAACACAAGAAAACACATGCTAGAGTTGCTCTCATGGCATGCACCTTGTTTGACTGGTCTGTGGCCTTAGTGGTTTTAATATCAATGAGTACAAGTCCATGATATTCATGTAATAGACACATTTGTTGATTGAAGTTACAGAAAATTTAAAAGTTGGCCTACTAATTACCTGGATGTCTTTAGCCTCTTATTAATGTCCCTATCTGTTTTAGGGTATGTTACTTTTATGTGTAAAATATATCTCTATTATCCCAAAGGCCTAGACTATCATTTGCGAGCAAATTGAAGAAATTTCATATTTTCTGAAAATGTGCCAGTGCCGCTTTAATCAATAGTTCATATACAGATTAAATCCAGAATTAAGAACCTATTAAATCTGAGCAAGTGGCCCCACCGCGAATAGAACTGGGGACCTCCAGCACCAAAGTCCAACACACAATGAACCAGTTTGGGAAATTAGGGTTATGTGATCCCATAAAAATCCTATTCTTAACACATAAAAAAAAGACTTTTTACACCCATTTTAGCCCACAAGTGTTAGTACTTTTTTATTTTTAGCATGATTATAAAATGTCTTATGGTTCTTAAACTTTTGGAAAACTTTCTAAGTACTGACATGTGTTTAGTACAATACAGTATAGGCACATTTCTATGCATCATGGGATTGATTCAAAACACCCCCTGGCCCCAACCAGAGGGCCACTCTCCACTATTCCTTCCGTCTCTGCACAAGTTGACCTTTAATTACTGGTATGTAACCTTTAACCACAGCATGACATGCAAATCTCTATGGTACACCTATGTCCTTGACGAGTTTGGTGGCAATTGGAGTTAAGGGGGTCCATGCATGAGTAATTTGAAAAAGGTTAGCTAACCGAAACTTTAACACACACACACAGAATTTGATCAGCATGTGCCTCCTTGCACTATAGCGTAGGTGATACAAAAGTGTGGATTTTGATGAGAATAATTTGGGATCAAGAATAAGAGAACATAATGACCCTAAGATAACCTTTGACCTTCTCATCTGACCTTTGACCTTCCTCAATACATGAGCATAACAAGTATGAATGTGATCCATCACTGAAGTAAAAAGCTAAAGTTGAAAAATAGCAACCGAAAGGTGTATTCTAAAGAAGTATTTAATGACCTTAAATGACCTTCAACTGACTTTTGACCTCATCTGTTACCCCCACTTAAGACCCTTGTTTCAATGTACAGGCATATCAAGTATGAACTTGATCCACCACTGCAATAAAATCTTAAGTTGAAAGTGACAACCAAAAGTGTATAATAGAGGAATATAATGACCCTAAGTGACCCCTACATAACCTTTGACCTCGTAATCTGTTACCCCACATAAGACCCCCTGTCTCAAAGTAAAAGCATACCAAGTATGATTTTGATCCATCGCTGTACTAAAAGGTTAATGAAATTTAAAAAGTGTCAACCAAAAGGTATAGAACATATTTGACACACACAGGCACACAGATATAGGCACACAGACGGACACACAGAGGGACACATAGACACACGAATCATGCCGACATAAGGTCTTTCCGATTGCATCGGACAACCTAAAAATGTAAAAATACTGCAAGTAAACTTGCGACATCCCCCTGGCAAGATGGCAGTCTGGAACATGACCTCAGATGACCTTTGACCTTGGTCCATGACCTTTGACACCATCCACATATGAAGGAACCCCTATTGTACCTTAACCCAAGTCTGGTTTAAATCCGACTTCAACTTTTCAAAGGAGACACAAAAAACAAAAAAAACCTGACCCAAAACCTAACCAAACTGGAAATCACACATACACACATGTACATACAGACATGCGCACCCTCGGAATATCCCCCTCTGCTTTTCAAGCCAGGGGGATAAAAATAATGAAACTCTGTGAATTTGCGGGAAACAGTGGTCAGAAATACTACAAAATTTGGTTGAAATAGTGCAATAAGGGATCACCGAGTGACAGCAAAAAAGGGGTCTTTCACACATCATTTACACCGCAACTTGGTGCACAGCACGCTGGGTAAAACCAACCATGCTCAAAAGTATTTGTTATGACCAGTGAACTCAGTGAAGAGATATTTGGAGGGCTAACAATACTTTTGTAACTACTACTAATACCAAATTATCAAAGGAGGTGGCAAATCAATACTTGTGTCAATTCAAAAAGCAAATTCCTTGTTGTCCAGTAATTACAGTATGACTATCTAGCTGATACGGTTTGCCGAGAATATATAATGGGAGGAAATACCAAAAAAAATCAAAATGTGAATCAGGCAGGTATTGGTGACACTAACAAAGTGTGGTCGGGCAATTTATTCTTTTGAATTTGGTGTACCATGCACCTCTATTTGCTTTATTTGCCGAGTAGCTTCCTAATTCTAGGAATTAAAATCCCCCCTGATACTTGGCACACTGTTTATATACCAATACCTCAATTACTAGATAAGAAAACAAATATTATAATCATGAAATTAAAAAAAAAAACATCGTTCCTCGGACCGCTTGTGTCGCCTGCCATCGCGGTTTGTGAATGATAGGCCTCACATGACCTTTGACCTTGATATGTGACCTTTGACCTCAAACAAATGAGGGATTGCATGTAACTCCATAAACCAAGTTTGGTTCCAATTGCACTTTTCAGATGAGGTCAATAGTACATTTTACAACTTGACCCCACATGACCTTTGACCTTGGTATGTGACCTTTGACAGACATCAACAGCAGACAACAGACTACAGTGGACAAAGTGATCCCTATGTGTCTTTCTGCCTTAAGGCAGGCGACAAAAAACACTGAACTCTACGTATTTTTCTTTAATTAAGCCACCACCATCTTTCTGATTCTTGCAATATAACAAGGTTATCTAAGATAGTGAGCTTCAAGTATAAACCTATCCTAAATGGATATCTGACATGAGAAAAGACATCTGATCTGGTTTCCAAATTCATAAGTGTGTCAGAAAAAAGTGTGTCAGATGGGTCAGGTTACGGAAACTCCCATCATTGACTGCATGAGAATAAAATGTAGGCTTAGCCTATAGTCTCAGGAGTGAAACTCACCTATTGCAAAACTGGCAGACCTTGTGTGAGTATTGACACTTGACTTGAGACTGTTGGATTCCTTGCTGAAACTAATAGATGATGTTCCAGAAATCTTCACGCTGCCACCTGTACCTCGAGCTGATTGGATGCCGGATGATGTCGTCATCAGTGGAGTGGAGTGTGATTGGCCAACGGGCTTGGCAGCAGAGTACTTAGAAGACGGTTCTGTAAATATATTTTAATAAGGGGTGTGATGCATTCAGCTTCTGTGGCTTAGCTCTTTTTTAATGACTAGGGCAATCTCCTGGAAATTGTTTTGCTGGAGATCTAGCTAGTCTTATACTGGATTTTGCTTTGGTTTCAATCAGTTTGGGTTGGGTTCTGTGCCTGGTGATTCCCTCATACCAAACCTCTATTCAAGAATTATAATCTGCTCAACAGGTTTGAAAGTGGGGCCAAAGGTCACATGGGGGTCATTAGAGATCAATCTCTGTACACCTCATATGAGTCTTGGGCCAGTGGTTCTTCTCACCAAGTATAAAGTTATTTGGTCAATGCATACCAGAGTAAGAGCTCAATATGTTCAGGGTTAACATTTTTACCACATACAGACAGATATACAACCAAAGAAATGTGGCATTCTTAAGCACAAAAACAAAATGGCAATTGATCGCAAATTTGATGGATCAGTCTGATAAGATTCATTATTTCATGATATTATAACACAAATAACAGTATCCCTATCTGGAAAACTATTGTGAATCACTGCCACAACAAATATTTCATACTTCACTAAATAGCTATATGAGCACATACTCACATTGACGAATGACCTTAGTGTTATACCTCATGACTTACCACCAGTAACGTTCCCTCTCCAGTCCACAATAGTGTCCTCCTCTTCATCGTCCATTCCCAGACCGGCTGCTTGCAACGTCTCTTTGAAGGACCTGGCTTTCTGCTTGTCCACTCCAAACAAACCACGATTATCAACCTAAAAACACACACACATCAGCTGACTACTCACAAATATGATTATCTTTTTTCTAGCATTAATGTAGATATTTTTTTCCATTTTTATTGCATTATATGCCCATGAAGGGGCACTACTATTCATAAAAAAAGGTTGAGACATAAACCAAAGATATATCTCCCACACTACTTGCTTATGTTGTGTCCTGGCATTAAAGGTGCAACAAGAGATTTCAAATATCAGGTGTCCCTAAAAAATTGAAAAGTACTGATTTTTTCCCTGATGTAAAGCTTTCCATCATAAATATTCCCATCTAAAAGGATTAACCTGAGAAATGTTTCTTTGGTACCCAGATTATGAAATTTCTAATTTCGTATAGGAGCAAATACGAAATTCAGCCTATGTTTTATATTGAAATATAGGCAAATCAAAATCACTTTTTTCTCTCATTTAAGACATTTCTGTAGTCAAATACAAGGTAAGAAATCTATTGAGTGTCATGGCTCGAAAAAGTGGGGAATTTGGGAAGCTCCTTCCCGGGAAATGCACATGCCTCACGGGAAATCTGAGCCGTTGGGAAAAAACACACATAAAGCCTATACAAGAAATTGACAAAAATGGAGAGAAAAATAAACTAAATAACCAATTATTATACATCATAATACAGGTTTCATTACCTAAACATTATTTTCTTTTGTACACGTCGTCATCTCAAGAAAATCAATCGTATCTAGCAACATTATCCTTATTTATAAAACCCGTCGCGGCGCCACCCATCACCTGTATGCCGCATTGCAAAACAAGCTTGTACCTGTCATCACGCAATCTTTGGTGCGCGTTCTTCCATGGATCTGTGTATATTGCTATTTATAATACTTATTACTGTATTACGGAAACACAGGTACCAACTAAATTTCACCGCCGACGGAAAGTGAAAACGTCTGTGACGTTCATTTAGCGTGGTAGAAATTAATAGAAAATCACAAACAAAATGTCCTCAAAAAAAGGACAACGTACCGAAATCGAAGCAATCTACTAAGTGTGGATATTGCCTTGTGTCCATGCGCCGTGATCGCCTTTCAGAGCATTCTAAACGAGCTCATCCCGGCCAGCCATTAAAGGTGCATGGCGAAAAAAGGCAGAGTGTGTTGGACATGTTTAAACGTGCTAGCCTTCCCGCCGGAACGGGAAATGATGATGATAATGAGGTTAGCAGAAAGCGAAAACAGGATGAGGATGAGGATGAAGGAGAACCCAGAAAGAAAGCAAAATTAGATGATAATGTTGAAGAAGACCTAAATGATGAAGACGAAGTTATAATGGATGTAACAGAAGGCGGCACGGTCGGCGCCGAGGCCAGTCAAGTTAAAAGCAGTAACGAAATTGGTAATTTGCCTACTACGTCGGGAAAAGAAATTAAACAGCCAAGCATGGAAGAAAAAATAGATAAAATACTACTACACTACACTTTCAGAGTTGAAACTTAACTACGAAAAAGCACCAAAATGTGAAATACATAAAGAAACTATAACAAAAGCAGATTGCAAAAACAATGACGAAGCAGATATTGAAG
>JAMKCH010027413.1:0-33622 GCA_023653785.1 Ophioderma brevispina | reverse complement strand
TTTTCAAAAGCTTAATTGGAAAAAAAAATGATTTAAATATTAAATCATTAAATACATACTAGTCACGGTACTTGTATTGGTATATCTTCTTAAGCTTCTATTGTACACCCAACAGTAGCAAAAAATGGTTCAGTAGGAGGTCGTGGTAATTTGTGAAGCAAATTTATAAATTAGCTAAAATTGTTCGTTCTTCCATCTGTACTGAAACCAGCAATACCCAGATTTGACCTCGATAAGTATGCTTGCAAGTGATTAATTTTGGTAGTGAGATACTTCCCATCTTTGATACAACCACGCAAACCTCAGCGTTGTGTTTGTATTATTTTCACATATTACACGAGGGTATTTTTCTTTTATTTTTCATTAGTGCATCTCGTTAAAGTCAATGACCAAAATTGTGAACCCTCTTCGGTAGTGTAAGCATAAATCTTATGAGAAACGTTTTCTGTGTGAAGCAACTCATGAGCATGCTGGAGTGTGTGCAGGATGCGAGCAAGAAAAAAGGTCTTTCACCCATGCTTATCAGTGAATATGTGAAGGGGTGCAAACCGGGAGCTGTTATATAGCGGTATAGCCCTACATGTTAACTAGCGATCTACGGTTTGACACACGTTGATGGAATGGTGGCAAAACGCAGGTGAATATCTTTGACGGATTACGCTTGTTCCGAATGAATGCATGGTGGAGTAGATTATAAAGGATCAAAAGGTGATAGTAAATGAAAATAATTTGAGATTGAAGGTACTATTAGTGATTCATGCGAAAGCGTGAAATATTGGACATTGCGAGATGAATACCACAAAGAAAACAACAAATTTGAATGATAAAAAAATCTTCATTCATTTGTAGTAAGTGTCCGTACCCAAAGCTTCAAACTGACTACAATTATCCAGTCATGAATCTTATATCCTGAATAGGTTGCTTTCGATTGATCATTTACTGGGTATATGGTATACTTGTTACAAAAATGCATAAATCATGATTTTAATGCTTATTTTTTAAAGATGTTCTGATACATTAAAGGGGGATGACCCGATCTCAATATATATAAAAATTTCCTCTTGATTTTAAACAACCTTGACCCCATATACCCCATCTGTGAAGTTTTACCCCGATATTTCAATCCGCTTCGATATTATCTCACTAAAAACGTGATTTTGTAAGACTCACAGAATACTGTGTAAGACTAATATTGGTCAACCAAAATGGGACACGTTTTAACATCCAATCCAAACAACTTTCAGTCCTTAGATTGTACAGGGAAATGAGAAAAATAGTATCTCTTTTCAGACACCAAAATTTTGACCACTTCCAATGAAATCGGGGGGGGGGGGGGGGGGTTCTGGGGAAAGGCTATTCGCATTTGGTCCATGGATTTTAAAATAACAATGTGTTCAAGAGACGAGGTGTTGTATTTGGTTGTAAAGGATAATATTGGCAGTTCATGTGATATAATTTAATCCTTCTACAGTATGAGACGAGGGAGAAATGTCCAATCATATCTCTGTAGAGATCAACTGCTCCAAGTCGTATCAGTGTTTTGCCGTGGCCTGGCTTCCTCACTATGCACAATATATCAAATTAACCCCATTTCCAAAATTTGCATGGGCCTCTTCTACTAGTTATAATTTGCCAAGTGCATGTCCCCTAAGGTTTCTAATGTAATTCATGAAATATGATTCTGTGAGTTTTGAATGTAAATCTCATTTTGCCCATGCGAGCTCGTCGATAGTACGACAGCTATGATTCTGAAATAGAAGCGTGCTACTCGAGTATCGCATGGTATACCAGTTCGCGGTAGAATGTAGTGGAACACATACAAGTGCACACACAAAAGAGTCTATTGATCTTGTATGTTTAATTAAATAGCAGATTCAAAACGATGGAGGCCAGCACAAGTCGGAGCTTCCCCGGTACATGTATCGCGTGTAACTAGATATATCACCAGGGTGTCATTTTTCACGCTTTCTTTGGGAAGAGACGAAACTTCAACAACTAACAATACAGACGTGATCTGTCCCTTTGATCACTGAAGTACCACCAGACTGATGACAGGATTCAAATGCTGAGCCAAATTAGCAAAGAGAACGGCTTACAAATTGACACAATTACAATGTATGCATGTTCATGATTACATTTGGAAGCAACATGAAAAATGCACTCAACAGGCATGCATATTTTCAGGCTTTACCAATTTCATTTTTTTTTTTGCTGAACGCGATTTACGCCATGTATGTGTCAGCCCATTTGGAAGCCATTTTGGTAATTTTCATGCTGTTCATTTTTTTTCAGGTTCTGACAAAAGTGGATTCTCATGCCTGACTCAATTGAGAGAGTGTGAGAAAGTGTGTTTTTATGCATGCGTCTGTGTATGTGAGTGTGTGTATGTGCCTGCGTGTGCCTGCATGTGTGTGAGATGTTTTTAATAGCGATATTGGAGAGAATTGTATAAATGAAGAAATTAGTTTGACATGAACTAAAAGTAAAATAACAATTTCTGTTTAAACAACATATATTTTCAGGTTTCAGATCTTTGGGACTTCATTTTATTACTTAATTGTACAAACTACAATCTACTAATCCTGAACATGAATGAACAAAGGTCCTTGGAGGTAAGGACCCACAAATAACAGGACAGCCAGAGGTTTTCACCTTGGGAGGATATTGGTTTTCTTTTAATTCATTTCAAATTTCTTCAGTCAATCTATACTCAAGTTTGTTGTTGAAGCACTAACATGTTGGAGCTATGTGGTGTTCAAACTTGTACACAGTGGCCTATGGGCCATTGTCAATTATAGATCAATTCTAATTCAAATGGAACTTTGGAATGAAACCCTTCTGGTCACAACCTTCAAATCAAACAGAACAGAGTGTTAGCAGGGTCCTATCCACCAAGAGAATGTTTTGAAGCAATCCCATGATGCCCTGTGATTTGATGAGGTCATGTGACCTCCTACAGATTCCCAACACACAAAAAGCCAAACATTTTCCCCCCACATCATTTGGTAAAAAACAAGTGTATATCTATCCGAATGGCTTACTAAATTTGGGCCAACTCCTATTGTTCCATATGAACAAACAAACAAACAAACAAAACAAGCAAAATCAATAATCAAGACTAATTATTAATGACTAATAAGTGTAAATTCATGCCATCAACTTTAAGCTTAAAGTTTAGGTGGGTGATCCGATTTACAACCTCATCCCCCCACTTGAAATGTAAATGGTGTGCTCGCAGGCGGAGAGCCCATCTCTGTCCATCATAATAATTTATATTTTTGTTGCTGTGGGGGGGGGGGGTTGCCAATTGTCTCCCACAGTGAGTCTGTTTTACATTCCCAGCATATGTCAGTACCCATTCATACTCCTGGGTGGAGAGAGGCAAGCGAGGTAAAACGCCTTGCCCAATTGCACAACACATTGGCAACAGCGGGGCTCGATGAGGCGAATGTTGATCCAACTACACCACATGTGCCCCACACAATTGCAAAGGCATGAAAGAAGGCATGAAAGATGTTTTCCTTTTGATATCATATACATAAAGTTCCCCCAAATTTGGTTGACCATACTAGATCTAAATGTACTGTCCTATGGGCCAATTTGGTACACAATTTTGCTGCTACTCATAATCCAAACACTGGACAGATTTAACTCAAAATTCGTAATCGATGTTTTTGGTGATACACGTCCATGTGAGGGAGAAAGCATATGAAAATTCGGACCATGATCAATCGCCCACCTTTAATATGCCTCTCTCCCATTAAAGGTGCGTGTTCCGATCGTCTTTAGGACCCCCTGATTTACCCGGAAGTAGTATCGATTTTGATATCAGATGAAAGGCCGTATTTTTCTCATTGTCATCCTGAAATTTGAGCCCTCAAATCCATTTCATTCCCAAGATATAAACAAAAAACCGTTGTTTTAGTGGTTAACCACCAATATTAGCACAGTATTGAATAGGGCTATGCAACATGCATTATTGCGTCTACTATCAAAACCGCAAGTTTGTTTCCCACTGTACTTGGTGGGGTGTATGTGCAAGTGCCAGGCTCTCATATCAAGTAGAGAACACAATATACATAAATCGGAACAAGCACCTTTAAATGTGAAATTGAATTTCTGAAAAATTCACAACTGAGACAGAACAGAATTGATGTATGGATTGACTACATTCTACTAATCCTTGATTGTGTTGTTATTTCATCAGATTCCCTATCAGACGAGGAGTAAGACAAAAGCCTTTCAACATAGCCTACAGGTGCATCCTCACCATGCTGTTTTCTCAGGTAAGATACACCCAATAACTTGCCCCTAAATTTTCTTTTATTATGTGTTTTTATTTCCGTTTAAAACAGATAATTTTCAATCAAAAGAGAAGTCATTACAAATCAACAGAAATCAAGACAAGAGGGCCCTATATTTGCATGCAATACGGCTTACCCGCTTGTTTGTGGTGGGCATGTGTAGCGCATGACCTTTGACCTCTGAGGTCGAGATTGGCCAAAGGCACTACAAGGGATCATGGGCTATCATTGTGCCAAGTGGGGGCTTTCCCCATTGCAGTTACGGAGGTAGGTGCCATATTATGTTTTCACATATTGGCATATGTCTCCCGTGACCTTTGACCTGTGGGGTCGAGATTGGTCAGAGGCAGTAGAGGGGGTCAGGGGCTATCATTGTGCCAAGTCGGGGCTTTAGCACAATTGTAGTAGTTACGGAGCTAGATGCCATAATAGGTTTTCACATATTGGCCTATGTAGCTTGTGACCTTTGAGAGATTGCCCAAAGGCACTAGAGGGGGTCATGGGCTATCATTGTGCCAAGTGGGGGCTCTTGGGCCTTTGTAGTTTTGGAGCAAGCCCCTACAACTTCGTGTTTGATGAAGAAGAAGATTCAGAAGAATCACAAGGAGCACAATATACTCGCCGCTACGCAAATACAAAATAACCCCCAAAATAATTTACAAGTTTATTGTCCACTTTTTAAGATGAGAAGCAAGTTTGCCTTCATTTTCTGTGGGGTTAGTCGTAAGAATGGTCCTTTATGCTCCATGCTCCCTAAGCGCTGGCGGATGAATGACATAATTCCAAAGAGAGAGGAGTGCATTTTGGTTTGTGCTCACTGAAAAAAAAAAAGTGAGAAAAAATAAAAGAAGCATTTTGATGGTTTATCCATTTTTGACACCGGTTTTGACCGAACAATCTTCAGCGTGAAAAAAAAAAATTATAAAAACAAACAAAAAAATTTGAATGTGTGAACTGTACGTTTTATAATGATGGATTATACCTTTAAAAGCACCAGAAAAGGTCCTTATTTGAAGTGGTCACCTATTACCTGATTCATACACAAGATTCCTTTAGGTTGGTAGTGGTTGAGTATGACTAATAGGAGAGTTGGTTTGTCAACAGGAGGAAGATGTGTTACGTTTATTGATTACCTGTAGAGAGTAAACACTCTCTGGTGATGCAAGTGGCTTGAGGAAGAAAGGAGGTGGGGGGTGGTAGGGGGGTTCAAGAAGCTAGTCCATCCTTTAATGATATGGAGGATTGTGAAGTTAGCCAGGAGTTTGGGATGTGCTGTTTTACCTTTATAGAGTCAAATCAGAGCTACAGAAGTTTGGAAATTAAAATGTACTAGGTGTGACCTACTGACCTTATTGTGCAAAGTTTGGTGATTGTTTTTCAACACGAAAATGATAATAAAATAAGTAGATTAGTGACAAAATTCTACCCCTGAGCTTTACGCGCCATCTTATTGATAATGGATATGGAAAGAAAAAGTACTTTCACATGGTCATCGTCATTGGTGGCACCGGGGGATTTTGCCAACCAATCTTTATCCCCCTCGGCGAAAAGAAGATAAGTGGGATTATGCACAGTCAAGGCGTAGGCGCGGGCGTCAAACACAATCGGGTGATGCGATATAACACTCACCGTTGAGACCCAGAAGGGTTATGGTGATGGTACTTGGTGGGTGGCGGATCGGGATGCCATGCCCTCATCTGATTAGATTATGGGCGTGCCATATGCTAATTAGGTACCTAATTTGCATAATTAATGGTAATTTGGGCGGTATTTTCCAACACAATCTTGTGACAAACGATAAAATGAGACCCCATAAGGGTCTATGGTGATGTAACTGGTGGGTGCGATCGGAATGCCATGCCCTTCATCTGAATTATTAGATTATGCGGCGTGGCATATGCCTAATGAGGTACCTTAATTTGCATAATTAATGAGGTAACTTTGGGTTATTTTTACCCAAAAAAGCTTGGCAACAAATAGCTGAGATACATAAGTCCGATGTTTGATGAAACTTGGTGGAGGGGTGGGAATCAGTACTCTCGGTTGATTAGGGTTGTTGGCCGCCATGTTAAAAAATTGATATGCTAAATTAAATAGCTCATTTGCATATTTATGAGGCCTCTTAAATTGCGGGTATTTACCAAAAAAATTGTGAACCAACTATCTGAAGATCCATAAGTCTGACTTTGATGTGAAACTGATGGAGGGGGTGGGGAAAATCATGCTTACTCTCGCGCTGAGTAGTTTAAGGTGGCGTTGTAGTTAAGGGGGGTTTGTCTGGGTTTAAGCGGGGTTGTCCAGCTTTTAAGGGGTTGTGGGTTTTTATTAAGGGGAGATTGTTGGGGGTATTTTTAAGGTGGGTTGTCTGGGTTTAAAGGGGGTTTGTCCGGGTTGAAGGGGGTTGTCTGGACTTCTGGACTTAAGGGGGATGTTGGGGTTTAAGGTGGCGTTGTTGGGTTTAAGGGGTTGTCCGGGTTTTTAAGGGAGGGGGGGGTTGTAGGGGCTTAAGGGGGATTGTTGTGGTTAGGTGGGTTGCACGCAGTTAAGGGGGGTTGCGTCCAGGTTTAGGGGGTTGGTCCGGGGGTTTAAGGGGGAGTGTCCAGCGTAAGGGGTGGTTGGTTTAAGGGGGATTGTTGGTGCCTAGGTGGTTGTCCGGGTTTAAAGGGTTGTCCGGGTTTAAGGGGGGTTGTCGGGCTTAAGGTGGCTTGTTGTGGTTTAAGAGTGGGGTGTCCAGGTTAAGGGGGGGTTGTCCAAGTTTAAGGGGGGGTTTGTCCGCGTTTAAGGGGGGTTTTGTCCGGGTTTAAGGGGGGTTGTCCAGCTTTTAAGGGGGTGTCCAGCTTTTAAGGGGGTTGTTGGAGTTTAAGGGCGGATGTTGGGGTTTAAGGGGGGTTGTCTGGGTTTAAAGGGGGGTTGTCCGGGCTTTAAGGGGGGTGGTCTGGGTTAAGGGGGATGGGGGTTTAAGGTGCGGTTGTATGGGTTTAACATGGGTTGTCCGGGTTTCAAGGGGGGGTGTAGGGCGGGGTAAGGGGGATTGGGTTGTGCGGTTAAGGGGGGTTTTTCCCCTTTCCCTCTTGTCCACGATCGTTTTAAGGGGGTTGCCCAGGTTTAAGGGGGGTTGTGGGGTTTAGGTTTAAGGGGAATTGATTTGGGGTTTTTGAAGGGGGGTTTGCAGCTGAGTATTTAAAAATTTGTAAACCGCTCCCCGCCAGGGGGATCTTACAGGTTCGAGAACCGCGACCAGTGTATTTTTTTTTCTGGCCACCCAAGTTTGCCCCTCTGGTGGAGAAAAATGACAGATTTTTGGTAAAAATTGGCAATTTGGGGCAAAACATCACTTGATTGGCCAAAAATCAGCGATTTGGGGTTAAAAATTGGTATTAAAATAATAAAAAAAGAAAAATTAATTTCCCCCAAAAATTTTCCCCCACCCGAAAATTACTTTGCACTCCCCCCCAGAAAAGGAAGCCCCTAGCAACCACCACTGGTCATAGTATAATTTGTTTACTGCCTAATTTGATCCATTCTGATTGCGATCAATTGGCCACCCACTGACCCTCATGTGTTAAAACCAATGCCCTAAGACAGGATGATTGGGAATTGTGACCTTTGCACGAGAAAAGCTGGGATTCGGTTACTTTTTGCCTGGTCAGTTGAGTAAGGCCATGTTAGTGAATTAAAATTTTAATACTAATTAGTGAGAAATTTTGCACCTTCCTCTCTCATATACAACTATTATTTTCCCACTGTTACGTATACAACACAAATGTGTTGACTTGAGAGATAACACGGTTGTGTTCTTTGATGTCCCATTCCTTCCCCTTGTGGGTGCTAGGTGCTTGTTTCTTTTGCTTTAAGTAACTCTGTCTTTGGATCACCATATCTGTCAGCATTACAGGTATCTGTATGTTAAACAGAGTTACTTAGGCTAAAATACCCAGAGGCACCTTTTTACATGAGAAGTGGACTAGTTGGAATGTGTGGTAAATCCAAAGTCCTTGGCTTCCAGACCGTTTACCTATCGAGTAGGAAGCCAATCGTGTATAGCAGTCTGTCTTTCTAATATTGTTTTTTGTTTTTGCTCTTTAACAACAATCTGTGGGTTCTACAAACGATTCTGACCTTGCAGATGTCTAGGCCAATGTCACACACACTAGATGTCACAGTTCGTTTTCTCCTTATGTTAGTGTGTAGCGGAGTGAACTTTGTCGGCAAGTTGATAATTATGGTGGGTCGTTTACCTGGTGCAGGCTGCTTACACACTTCTTTTCATCCAACTGATCGTGAAATTCATATTTGAACCTGTGAAGTGTAAACCTGTACAAAACCACAAGTGCTTTACCACACAGGTAGCTGTGTATGGACTTGATATGAAGTTAACTTGACACTGTGTACGTGATTGAACAATGCTGTCTAACTTTTACCAGGAAACGCCTTATGCTATGGTGATCATGTGGGCGTATCAGGTCATATCATCTTTGGTAACTCACAAATAGCGGGAATGATCATTTTCAAACTTGGTAGGGTATTAAGGGATCACCAAAGTTCTGTGGGTTTTTGCTGTAAAAATGTGAAATGTTTGTGGGCAGGAATTTCTGCTAACTTGCATGCAAGTGTAATGCATGAAATTTTGCTCTACAAGTATTTTTTTCTTCATTTAACATAAGTAGGCAATCTTTGTGAATGTTCCATACTGCCAAAAGTAGCAGAGCTTGGTTGCTTGGGAAGCTATATCACAGCCTGTGTTAAAACAATCCATGTTGCAGTGTAGGATTCTGGAGATCGCTTGTGTGAGAAAAGTTCTCACACATGTGAGAAAGGTGGGGATAAACTCCCATTCAACACAGAATGCATGGTTGAGCCCTCCAAGGGTGAAGGGACATGATCATGAAGAGATCGATCACTTGTGTGAAAAAGTGGGGATAAATGCCATTCAACAAGGAACACATGGTTTAGGGTCCATGGGTGAAGGGGCCGTTCAGGATGAGTGTGAGAAAAGTTATTACCTGTGTGAGAAAAGTAATTACCTGTGTGAGAAAGGGGTCTCACTCATGTGAGAAAGGGGTCTCAATCTTGTGAGAAAGGGGTCACACTCATGTGAGAAAGGGGTCTCACAAGAGAAAGGTAGGAATAACCACCATTCAAAATTACTGCAAAATAATGTTTTTTTAGGCCATTTGGGTGAAGGGATGTTTAGATGACTTGAAGTTTGAGTTATTTAAAGTGTTAGAAAAGTTATGTGAGAAGGGATTCTCATGGAGAAGGTTCAAATTAGTGTGAGAAAAATTCTCACTCATGTGAGAAAGGATTCTCATGCAGATGGTTCAAAGAAGTATGTGTTCTGTTGACTTCATGAGAAAAGGTTTGTTGGAGGTTCACTCATTCCAAATTTCCATTAAATCTATCAAAATTTGTATTGCCATGGAATAGAGTAAATTGACAATTTTGATTCGAGAGAAAATACCAGTTGCAAGACAGAATATGACTCATCTCGTAAATGTGGCGTACTTTAAGAGGATAACAATAAGTATGGCCTACAGACTTGTCAGGCTGCCAGGCAGCAGATTCTACTGAAGCATATCGGCGATGAAGGCTGTGATTGCCATTATCTACAAAATCCTTAGACTAACAAGTCAGACAACATAAAAGAAAATGAAACATTTATATACCCGGCTTACTAAAACAAGACGCTGAGATTTGCTTAAATCTGGTTGTTGATTTTGCTTTAATTAAGTCGGTAGCCATCTCATTTGCTCGCCATCTGAAATGGGTATCATGTTCCTCGATGAATATTTTTGAAAAACTTTAATGTGGTAATATGATACGTTTGAAGGGCAATTAAGTGCTATGATGGAATTATTTATAAAATAAACTGTCTTAGCCTATATTTTTATCCCAACCAAAACAAAGTGAATTTCATTTCTGTCTGAGTGTATCTTTGTGATGTCTTTTGTTTTTGTTTTGAATCAACACTTTAGTAGAGGTCTGAATGAGTGGATGAGTAAGGGGCAAGAGAAAGAGAGTTGAAGACAGGAGATGGGTGAAGGACGATAGAAGAAGCTGAAAAGAGGGTGGGATGAAAAGAAGGAGAGTGAAAGATGAGCCCGCCTGACAAAGAGATAAACACAAGACTGTACAAAGAAGCTGCGATACCCGAGTTTCACATCAGATTTTACTGAATCCATACCATATTAGACATTCTTAAACAGCTGTGAAAATGTAAGCAATTTCATTGGCTGATGCCCGGGTTCAATTCGACAATTGAACCCGGGTAGTACGCGCTGTGTATTGATGTTACTTTTAGGTTGAAGTGCTCGCGTCATACCGCGTTTTGCTATGTTCGCGCGCGCCTACCAACGTTGCGTCTCATTGCGTATGATCGTTACGTTCAACGGGTTGTTCGATTGTTGTCACTGGGTGGTGGCAAGCTGTGGCAGACCTTTCTTGTTGTATTTAAGCCGTAAAGTATCGCAAAATTGGGTTAAAAATGACCTTAAATGATAAAGCTGTTTAAGAATGAGAATAAAGGTATGATTTTGGGAACCGGTACTCTTACGACGAATTATTTTTTGCATGGAAGAACTCGGCCTCCGGCCTCCGGCCTTGTTCTTCCACTTAAAATAATGGTATCGCCTTGGTTTCAATTTGTCATAAAGAGAGTACCGGTTCCCAAAATCATACCTTTATTCTCTAATCTAAACTTATTTGAAAATAGTTCAAGAAGAAAAGAAAGAAATAATGTTATGCATTTGAAAATCATAACCTACATGTCGTCTCAGGATTTAAGAGTGAGAAAGAGAGAAAGGCTGAACTCTTAGCGATCAAAACCCGTAGCAATTCTCTCCTGAATATTGAGCCTGGCTTTTAAATGAGTGAATTTTACCTCGAGTCATTACACAGGTTGCCATTGGTAAATAAGCGTGAATCGTGCATGGATAATCACCCAACCGAGGAACAAACATGCGATTTGGGAAAAATTAAAGTAGGTACTCGATGACAATCTCGGTACTGATTTGGGGAAGGATCTCACTTAATGGAAATTTATCATGGGAAAACAATCCTACAATTTTCTGGTATTATAACCACCCCTGAAGCTGGCAAAAAACAAAACCTCATTTTGCAGGTTCTGCTATTTCCGAGATAAAAATCTACCGAGTGTGCTGTGTGTGTACGGTGTGTGTGCTTCTGGCTAAGTTCAGCTTTGAACAAGTTCTTTCATTGCAACCATGATGGGCAATTTGCTTAACTTGAACTGGAGCCATGTGCACTATTATTTTCACTATTTGAAGTAGGGTCAGTATATGTGAAAGACAGAAAAGTGAGATTTATACATAGTATTTAGATATAATGAGATTAAAAAAGTTTGTCTTGGAAACGTGTTTTAAAAAAGCAGTGTTATGTTCTGCTATTAAAAAATGTATTAGTGGAATTTCTATTATTGAATTTTAGTCCACATTTTAACAGTTTTTTTGGCTGTTTTGCAGTGAAATTGTGATTTCCTGACAAATAAGGCAAAAAGTTTATTTCCAGTATGTAGCCCAGAAACTTTAGCAAAATTAATTTATAATTTTTTACACTTTTGGAAAAAGATTTTTTTCAGAAATGCCTCAAATTACACAAAATTGTAAGCCAAACAGTGGCATACAATATTTGCTGTAAAATTGTTACTTTATAAAACAAAAATATTGATTTGGGATCATTTATATGTTTTTAAATGAAATTTGTGATCTCAGACACATTTTTCGTCAAATTTTATCAGTTCATAAAAAGAAAAAATAATAATAAATCAGTTAAAGTGACTCCAAAATTAAAACATTAGCTTAACTCTGAGGTCTGCCAGCCAATTTTGTAGTTATGCGCATAGAGTCAGGGATCCTAAATAAATCTGGATAGGACACTCGATCAAGAGAAAGGAGGCATACTGCTTGAAATCTGTAGCTTATCGATCGCTGCTCGTACGTGGCCCTGTAAAATTTATGCTACGTCATCCCCGGTCTATACGTCATACATACTGCATAAATTCGGAGCTAATTAGGTTGCTTATCAACATTGGTGGCGCTATTACCAGCTTGATCGAAATCGTCTATATGGGCATTTGTACACAGTGTCGCCTGCCTGTATTTAGCCAATCAGAGACATGGTGAGAGATCCTTAAAGGTTTGTATAGATCTATAGAAGGTCTATTTTGATTGGGTAACTCAGAAGTTATATCATGTTTACATGATGCAATGACCCAATCAGAGATACTCTAGGAAAGGTTGTAGAGCTCAGGGTTCATATAGACTTTTAGATCAATTTGATAGCTGGATCATGTTTTTCATGGAAGTCACATCACTAGTTCATTATCATAAGCAACTGATAAAAAAGCACTCCCTTTTGATTTAGAAAAGCATATCGGCTAACGCTCTCGAAAGCTTCCAGGCAAAGTTTGAAGTGCTCTTACCAAACGACACCCAATCAAGAACATCAATTGGGGATCCATCGCTTATTTAACTTGCAAATCACTTTTTGGGGCAATGAAAAAAAATCCTACTTGACAAGGTGTTCTACAACATTGCTAACTTTTCTACCAAAAAAGATCACAGTCCTAGATTCCTGGCTACCAACCTGCATAAATGTAGGGCAGAAAGGGTGATAACTTTCCACCTCCTATGAATAATTCCTCTCATGTTGTACATTTCCCAATAAGCCTGCATGCCGTGATTGGATGTAAGCGTAGCCTGGGGTTGCTTTCGTAGCGTTTTTAGCTAAATCCACTATACCCTTTCTTTGGCTGAGCCAGTGCATAGTGCATACATACATATCCAACCTCTGTATTTGAATTTTATAGAGACTAGCCTATAATGCATGTGCATTATATTAAAAAAGGATCTAGTTCTTTGTGGTGCAGGTTGAGAGACTGAATTTGCTATGTGACTAATGGAGGTGTTTGTCCAAGAGTAAAATTAGGGACAGATCAAAATATAATGGCGTCATTATAATGTCATGGATCCCTCTTCTTAGACTAGGTTTAAAACAAGACTCAAATAGACTCTGTTATGCAGCAACTCTTAATTCTTGGCTGTGTTACTTGCGTTTCTTAAAGGTGCAGCGAGAGATTTCACATATCAGGCGTTCCTTAAAAAGTCAAAAGTACTGATTTTTGCACTGATGTAATGTTTTCCATAAAAATATCCCCATCTGAAAGGATTAAGCTGAGAAATGTTTTTTTGGTACAAAAATTGTGAAATTTCTAATTTTGTATAGGAGCAAATACAAAATTCAGCCTATGTTTTATATTGAACTATAAGCAAATCAAAATCACCATTTTTCTCTCTTTTAAGACATTTCTGTAGCATAATACAAGGAAGAAATATATAAGAAATCTTTTGAGTGTCTAATCTGTATGAAATTACTCTTATGACACAATATTTGGGTGCCTCAAAATCTCTTGTTGCACCTTTAAGTTTGGAGTTTGGTTTGGGCAAGGACATGACAAAAAAGGGTCCCATAGCTATCCCAGATGAGCAATTTTTGGGCAAAATTTAACACAAATTTGCCATTTTACCATAACCTCAAATTTTGGACCTTTTTACCAATTTGGAGATTATGGTTTTAATTGGGAAATTGAACTAATTTTCCAACAATTTTTAGACATTCTTTTGGCTCAATTGAGGAAATATTGGGCAATTTTCCAAGAAATTTGAGAAAATTGTGAAAAAGCAACGGATACTATCTACCAAATGGGCATTAAAAATTGCGTCAATTCATACATTTAAATACCAGAAGGTTGAAAATGATACCCATATTTGCATCATCCCTGTATTGTCAATGTTTGAGTATCCCCCTCCTCCTGGGGGTCAACTAAACTCATTGGCACAAAATTTGGCCTGATAAATTTTAAGAAATTTTTAAATGTCTCTTAGCATGATATATCGGTTAGGTCCCGTATGGTCATAGGTGTTTTCCGCCCTTTCCCAAGGGTTCCGAACTTGGCACTAAAATGACTCTGAGAAATTTAAGTCTGATTATCATGATACTAATGTCATTTTTGAGAAGAAATAAGGTGTGAAATTTTTCAATTTGATTGTACCCATGAAGCAACCATTTTCCCACTCAGGCTTGATTTACCGAAGCCAAAAAGTTGTATTCTGATAGAGCATTTTTAATATCATTTCTATTGTACAAATTTGGGGTATTTCTTCATATTCAATTTGGTACATGCTTGCACCCTGAAATGCCACATTGGCAACAGTATGTATGTTCAATGGGGATTGATAATGCCTGAAAGGGGAACAAATATTGACTGATTGGTATACCTGGGTTAGTACTTGTTAGCTGATAATTAGGGGCAGATCCTGTTCACACGTAGAATATCAGAAATTTACAACCTAAGCTCCTCTTTGATAATGTTTATCTTGCTAGTACTGTTCAATTATGATTTACAAAAATACACATTGGCTGCAGAGCCTTTAATTGTCCCCGCCGAACAGGGGTTCGAACGGGGACTATAAAAGAGCAGCGTCCGTTCGTCCGCCGTCCGTTCGTTCCGTCCGGCCGTTGCGCCGTCCGTCCGTCCGGATCAAATGTTAACCCTGTTGTATACAATTTACTGGAGTTCCGTAAGGGCACAACAAGAGTAACTTGGTGGAAAGAGCGGTTGGGATGAGTTCTCAACCTGATTTGATTTTGGGAGTAAACTATGCTAATTAATTATCTCATTTGCATAATTTTTTTTAGCAATTTCCCTGCAAAGCCTGTGTACAATTTTCTGGAGTTCCGTAAGGCGTATAGTTGATGTAACCTTGTGGAAGGAAGCGGGTTGAAGAATTTCCTCGACCTGAGATTAGATTTTGGCGTATTTGGGGGAAATTGATTATGGCAAATGATCTAATTAGTAATGCAAAAATCAGCGTAATTGCTATAAATTTTTGACACTGTACATTGGGAACTCAAATCCTGCGCTGATAACCCATTATGGGTACATCTTCTTGCCATTTAAAGTTATGTGATATAATGGCGGCCAGCGCTTGGTATGCAATGAGCTAATTTAATATGCCGTAATTGCTGTATCTGAAACGGTACGTCGGCTAGGCAAATTCCTTCGCTACATGATACTACTATGCCATAGGGGATGTGGTGGGTGGTTTGGGAGGGGGTTGGTATTGCGGGTGTTGGGGAGGAGGTGGGGTTTGGCAGGGTTTTTGCTCGGGGAGTGTTGTTTTTGCCGTGTGTTGGGGAGGGGGTGGGGTGTTGGCATGGTGTTAGGAGGGGGTGTTTGCAGGTGCTGGGGGGGGGTGAAGTGTGTGGGTGATGGGGGGGGGTGAGTATTGGGGGGGGGAGGGGTGAGGGTGTTTAAGAGGGAGGGTGGTGTGTGGGGGGGGGGTGGGGGTCGGATGTTTTGGAGGGTTATTGGCGCGTGTTGGCGGGGTGTTGGGAAGGGGAGGCGAGTTACGGGGTATTTGGAGTTGGGGTGGGGTGTTGGGCGGGTGGCGGGGGGTTGGGGATTTAGGGGTGTTGGGGTTGGGTGGTTTGCGGGGGTGATTGGTGGGGGTGGGGTTTTTGCAGGGTGGTTGGGATGTGGTGGGGGTTTGGCCTGGGTGTGTGTGGGGTGTTGGGGGTGGTGTTTGCGGGTGGTTGGTGGAGGGGTTGGGGTTTTGCAGGGTGTTGGGGATGGGGTGGGTGTTGCTGGTGTTGGGGATATGTGGGGTGTTGCTGGGTGTTTGGGGGGGGGTGGGGGTGTTGTAGTTGCATTTTCACATGTTAGTGATCGCTGACATCGCGCGGCGTAACGGGTGACCTATTTTACGCATCGCTTAAATCGAGTTCGCCTTGTTGCAGATAAACTATGGTTAACAATGGTCGAATCCTTTTAACCCTCCTTACATATGGTAGGTATGATATCTCTGGATTGGGGGGTTTCATTGCAGGCCCAAACATGAGACTGCCCTCTGAGTAACCCAACCTTCAAATGTGCTTCTATATCTCCTGTGTAAACCATAACCACCGTGTTTACGACGGGTTTGAGTTTTTCCCTGGGTTCTTGCAACCCACCGTCAGGTACTCACAAGTGGCACCTACTCCACACTTTACCCTGACAAGATGCAAGGCCGCTTTGTTGGAAACTTGGAAGGTTATCGTGTTAAGAGATCCCTGCTGTGTGGACGTATGTTAAAAGGTTCTAATGAGGATAAATTAAAAAGTAGGCCACTGTCTGAACACCTAAAATGCTTAAATGCTGATATAGAGGCAGGTAGTGCCCAGAGGGTTAAAGAGACACTGGCACATTTAAAAAATAGTGCGCCCTCACGATTTTTCAAAATCGATATTTTTTGCATGGTTCTAAAGCTTTTATATACATTAGCCCTCACCTGAAATTATTAAGTCCAAAGCAGCGCGCTTATGGGTAAACAGAACGATTTTATAATTAATGTCGCCGGCGACATTAATTCAGCAGATGACGCGCAAATGGCGTGTAACACAAAAAAACACACGCTAGAGTTGATTCTCACGGCATGCACCTTGTTTGACCGGTCTGTGACCTTTGTGAGTTTAATATCAATGAGTACGAGTCTATGATATTCATGTAATATTACGGCAAACTTAAAAGTTAGCCTACAAATTTCATAGATGGCGTTATCCTATTATTAATGTCCCTATCTGTTTTTGGGCCTGTTATTTTATGTGTAAAATATATCTCTATTCTTCCAATGGCATAGACTATCATTTGCGAGCAAATTGAAGAAATTTCATATTTTCTGAAAATGTACCAGTGACGCTTTAAGAATGGCAAGAAATACTTCTGTCTGGTCAGGAGCAATGGCCAGGAGCAATGTCATCTCTTAAATGCAGCTATTTTAAGGCCTCATAACTCAAATTGGTGAACCAGTGTGCTCTCTGATTGAATATTATAAAATCTACATCAAAAACTACCTCCAAATATACTCCTAAAATAATACCCATACCCAAAAGGGGTGTGGTTCCCCCCGTGGTGACATACTACCCAACATGCACCACGCCATCCATCGTTCCTTCTCTTTATTTGGACTCTACCATAAGGTTGTATTTTTCTGTACTCTTAAGGTATTGATCTAAATTGGGGTATTTTTCAGGTCTATAGTGTTATTTTCACCTATATAGACCTTGCAGGCCTCCTTTTATACTCCCTCACCCTTGTTCCCCTGTTTTGGATGTATTTTAGGGTTCGGGAGGAGCCTTTTTATTTGTTACTTTTTGCCCGGCGTTCCGGTGCATAATTCGACACCGTTGCGTTTCACGGGACCGCTAAATTCGTCTCCCGTGATTTCCTTCCTGATTCCCTTTCATCCTGTCTTCCCTTTGTAACTGTCCTTATTTTACACAGTGTTAAAGGACAGTTATATATTAGTTATGTTCAGGGGAATATTTTATGTTTTGGCTTATATAGTTCCCTTATGGTCACGTTATTCTTTACATTTTTATTTCCCCTACTATTGGGATGATGTGGTGAATATTCGTGCGACAAAACACTTCTGACATTCGAGAATCGTCACGCATCGGGGTCCATATGCTGGGAAAGGTAGCACGTAATCTTTGATCGGGATCGGTCCCTCAACCCCAAACCTGCACGGTCAAAGCCGGCGCAGGTAATAAGGTTGAACAACAGACTCCGAGACTCAAAGGGTCTGTGGCCGCGTTTCCGATCGGCAAGATTCGGTAATCTCTTCCCAAGAGAAAAAAAAAAAAAGGCCAATCGTTGCTGGGCTTCGCTCTTTCCCGACGACACTTTTTTGTCGGAATTCTCGGGCATTTTTCGTCCGAGTCTTGAATCGGTTTTTAACGACAACCTCTCGGCATAGCCCTAGTAGCTGGGAATTGATGTAGATAAACAGGCCCTGAGACTCTAAGGTCTGGGGCCGAGTTTGTTCCGATTGGCGATTATTCGGTAATCTCCTTCTAAAGAGCCGTCGGTCGCTGACTCGGCTCTTCCGACGCCATTTTCTTTCGTAATATCTCGGGTTTGTAATATCCGAGTCTGTTTCCCTGGTCTTGCCAGTTCCATCACTTCTTTATATTGCCGTTTATTCCGAGTCATTTTCAGCGGCACTCTGGGTATTTTTCGGCCACCGTTTAACGTTTGTTCCACTCCTCTCTGGCGTTCAGTCGTTTCGTCTCGGGAGAATTGTTGCCACCTTTTAGCAATTTTAATTGCCACAATATGTTTCTCCGAAGATTTCCGATTGCTCAGGTACTTCGGTCGATCAGGATTGTTGAGGTGTATCGTTCCCGAGTTCCCGAGCTTTGTTCATGCTCAGCGCCCCGGTGATTTCTTGTTTACCAGAATAACCTGATGCCTGGTGTGGGTATTTACCTTCGGGTAACCGTTTCTTCCGAGGTTTTTTTTCGAGCAAATCCTCGTGTAGTTTCGGCCGCTCCGTCTTTCGGCTTTTAACACATATACTTTAATTCATCTCGGAAAAGTATTTCGTCGCCACCACAATATTAGCTCCAGTTTTGCTACAATAGGTTCGGCGCTGAGTGTTATTTTGATTCCTCTGGTTCTTCGGGGGTCGTTCGTAATCCTTGTTTCGACCGGGGTCACATAGGGTCGTTCTTGTCAGCCACGCCCAGCATATTTATTTGTTCAATGTTCAAAGACGCAGGTATGTGGCGTGGTAATTTATCAATTCATAACTTTAAATCCAGCTTACCTAAATGCGATTTTAGCTATTTATATTGTGTTGGTCTCCAAAGCCATCCCATACCAACCAAGCGGGTCATCCTTTGTACCCTCCTTTCTTTTGTGGTCTATTCATGTCGCTAAGAAGCATGACTGGTCGTCCTTTATACCTCATCTTAAATCCCCGGAAGCCAGTTCTTGGGGTTTCTAGTCTGTGAGTCTCGTTTGACCTCGAACCTGTTAAAAAAAAAAAACAGAACCTTTTAGTTGTGCCTCAGTCGCTCGGCAACCATCGGGGGGGTCGTAGTGGGAGCAGAAGGCGGGGGCAAGGTTGTGGGGTCATAGTACCAGTTGTGGTTCTTTTGAACTCCTCTGTGTTTCTAAACACTTCTTTTGGGTCTCCCCTCTTGCGATTTGAATTTTCGGTGCGACCGTACCCGCCCTGTTACTGACATCGGGTTCCGGTAGGAACCTTGAGCGTGGTATACGTGTTAGTAGGACGCTTCTTCGGTCCCTAGAGACTTCTGATTCAGTTTATTTAAAATTAGTTGATTGCTAATATCGTCACTTGGGGGTCGCGGCGGACCTCCTTTCTATGGACCAGAAGTATAATTACACCACCCGACTAATCATCGCAAAAAGGGAGTAGTGTTATTATTCCTTTTTAATCTAGGGACGTTTTTCCCCTAAATCGCCCTGTGATTTTTATTAGTTGCAAAAATACTGGCTATTTTTGGACTTCAGGATATGGTTTGGATATATTTATTCCTTTAAAAATTTCCTTTTCCTCCTGGCCGTGCTTGAGGCATCAAATCCTTTTCGTTCGCTTACGAATATTTTCTAGGAAAATATTTTGAGGGGTGTCATATCTTTTCGGATTCAGGATCCATTTTTGATTCCCTCGTATCTGTTTCTTCTGGCCTTGATTCCGGGGTTTATTTATGTTTCCTCCTCCAAGCCATTTTAATCAGTTCATTGAGATTCAGACTCGTAATGTCTTTTTCTCTTCTCAAGAACTTTTTCCGTGTGTCATCTTTTCCAGTTGACCTTATCGCAACTAATTTGGTCCTCTCGCTTATCTCGCTCTTGTCTTGTGTTGATGAGAGAAGGGGGGGAGACAGTCGGGATGAATCCCCTAAAACGACAAATTGCCACTGTTAGACATGAGAGAGTGTTCCTAACTACCATAGGCACATGTACGGAATAAACTGTGACCTTGTTTACGAAGCCATCTTAGTACAGTGCTGAAACAAATATCCTACATTCTCAGTGGAGACCACAATAGACAGATGGGGAGGGGGTAGGACTCTCTAGTCACACAAACACGGTATTTTGTGACTCCGGCCATATGCCCTATTCCGTGTTTAGCATCTGCCCCGGCCGTCTAACCGGTCACTATTTGATGACCTTTATACTTGAGAACTTCCCTTCCATGATTGTTTTCTTGGGGCTTCTCATTGGCTAAGGCTGTCTGTTGTCCAGTGACTTTTGGAGTCAAAGACCTTAGAACCTCTTTTGTCTGTTTCCCACTCTTGAGGATGGGCTCCTCCCGCCTATCAGAAGTCCCAAGCCTCCCACTACTTACAAGGTAGTATTGTTTTTGTGCGAGGGGCGTTTTTTTTTATATCGTTGCCACCACCTTCCGTCCACGGACTGTGTCAAGAAATTTGATGGCCGTTTCTATACCTTTGGCGATATAGTGGCTCTATATCTCTAGATTGGCTCATATTGAGATGTGGCTCATATTAAAGGGGGATGGTCCTATTTAAATATAAATTAAAAAAAGTTTTTCATCTTGATAGAATGGTCTTCATCCCAAATCCCCATCTGTAAATGTTCGGCGCCGGTATTCAATCCGTTTTGATATACAGCTGCCAAACGTGATTTTATTAGCCCCATAACAGTACTGGTGGTAAAACTATAATTGGTCGACTCCAAAATGGGGCACAACTTTCGCTCATAACTAACTCCAACCAACATCATTTAGCCCGAAGATTTCTCAGGGTAAATTAAAAATAGTAGCTTTCTTCTGAACCCAATTTCCGGGCCACGTCCGGTAAAATCTGGAGCTTCTGGGACGAGGCTATTAGCGATCGGCCATGGACCGTTACGGCCTGCATGTGTCCGTGGGCGTGCTGCTCGTTCATTCACAGGGCATATTTCGCTTGACGCCTTTTTCCATTCCTTGTCTACAAGATCCAAGTTCTATTGGAGAAGTGGGCGTTTGCCTTCGGAAGAAGCCTATACACTGCGCTCATCTGATAGTTATACCTCCGTGACCTTACTTTTGCACAATGTCCTCATTTGGGCCCGCCAGAAACCTCTATACCACATTAAAAATTTCGCAAAAAACCGCGAAATATCCGCCGATAGCGCGGCACTATTTTTTCGGCACTCACCCCCCATGCGCAGTGAGTCGTCCTTATCAAATGTTTCCTTTTCTCTCAATGGGATCATGCTTTATCAGCTTGACCTACCGGAATCAATCTTTTCCAATCTGCCTGCCGGCAATAGTTGCACTGACCAGAAAGAAACATCAATTCGAGCACATAAGAATCCTTAGCCAAAACGAAGCCTAAGAGTTTTGTGTTATTCGGCTAGTTAGATGTCATTTCGATTTTTTATCGCCGTATAAATCGAATTGGGTATCATTAAGAGACCGCCTATCGCTAGCCCGAGATTTGTGCGGTCCCCCCTTATAAATCCCACTTCTATCTTCCGTCTTTATGACGAGGACGTTTTCTTGAAGAACGGGTGATTTTAAAGCCTTCTCTCACCTGTTAACTTGATCAGGCTATGGCCCAGGAAAGTGTAACAAATTCTCTCCGTATAACCGCCATTTTGAGTATTTGTATGGTAAGCCGTCGGGCCTAAAAACGGTGGGTTTTTATGATAATGCCGTTTCGGTCCACAAAATATGATATTTTATTTTTAGTTATGGTAACAAGATCCTGATCGGATCTTTTCAGGCTGATATTCCCTGTTTTTACTTTCAAGGTATGGTGCTCCTTGGTTCCATAAATCATTTTGGTGTGTTTGCCTTGTTCCCCCTGGGATCGCTCCCTTCCACCCCGGTGGCCTATCCTAGGGGTGTTGGGGTGTCCCTGGGGTCCGTAGAGGGATTTTTGGGCAGGTTTGAGTCATATCGGGGGGGGGGTCACCACCACAATGGACCATGCCCACTATTTGGAGTTTTTTTTACCGAGAGTCTCTCCCCATCGACTAGGGGATGGGTTGGAACGGATCTAAATGTGTTTTGGACCCCCTCCTCAAACCGGAGTGGGCCAATTAAGGTTCTTCCTTTCCGGTCCCGGGTTTTTTCTTCTGCCCGTGCGGCCAGGTTCTCCCTTTTGAGTTCGGGAAGGTGGGGGACCTCCCTCCCCCTGGTATTGCTTCGTGTCCCGCGGGGGATGGGGGGGTCGAAGGGTCGCTGGATTCCTATACTCGAGGCGGAAGGTCGGGCTTTACCGCCCCATACCATTCCCATGATCCGAGTCACTAGCGAGTCCACCCCTGACCCCCCCTCTCCTTGGTTCGCTCCTCCAGTCCCGTGGGGGATGATGGGTAGCTGAATGCCTATAACTTGAGGCGGAAGGTCGGGGCTTTTTTACCTTAAACAAACAACAACCGCCCATACCATCCCATGAGCCCATCCCCTCCTCACAGAGGTCAGGACTTGGGTACGAGGTCGGGACAACGTCGAGGGGTCTCTCTCTCTCTCCCGTCGGGCTTCACAGGGGAGGAGGGGTGCCCCCTTCATAGGGCAGGGACTCTAGGGGCAGCCCACGTGATCCCCTGCGATTGATGTAGTTTCTTTCGGGGTCGGGCCTTGGTCCCAGTTTATTTTGGGGGGGGTCCCCCTCGCCCTCTCTTTCTCCCGGTACTAATTCTGTTTATTCCTTAATTCTATTTTACCGATAGGACCAATCAACGACACCAATATGACTCCAACCAAGTAAAAAAGCCCAGATGCAGAACTGCAAGTGGTTCCTGTCTAGCAGTGACCCACCCCCCCCGCCCCCTTTGTGGGGTGTGCAGGACATCACCCGTGACAACGTTGCCCCAATCGATAAAATTGACAGACGCGCAGTGGCAAGCCTTTGAGGTATGTAGGACATCCCTCAAGGCAAAAAAGGCCCAAGTCCCGTTGAGAACCTAGCGCTGGGAGGCCGTCACATGTTGTCTCTCCGACGCGAAGCACTCTCCCCCGGGTATCAGGATTCTTTTCCCATCAGCGCGCCCCCCACGGGGGAAAAAAAAAAAAAAAAGCAGCCAGAGGGAATAGACCCAAGGCTACCCCTCGACCACCCTGACGTCCGCAACCTTGTCTGGATCTCCAGCTCTTTCCTGAAGAGGTCTCAAAGAGAACTCCCCGGGTGCTCGGTCCGGCAAAGAGGATCCCACCGGGTTCGCCACCACTTAAAGCTGGGCAGTCCGCAGGACAAGAAGGAGATCCAGGTCCCAAGACGCGACTTGCAGGGGGCCGTCCAAGAGGCCCGACCCCCAAAAGGGGCCCGACGGCAACGTGGGTCCGAGGAGCTCCCGACCGAGGGTGATCCCGTACCAGTTCCCTCGAGGGCAGCCCCCCAATGCCAACCCCAGGTCCGAGCTCACGGGTCCCAAGCAGGCGCCCCAGGTCTGGACTCAGGTCGGGACCGTCGACCGAGGTAATCTCCGTACCACTCCCACGCGGGCGGACCTCTTCGAGCCCCAGTCCCAGGTCGCGCTCACGGTCCATGGATGCCCAGGGTCGTGGTCGAGACCAGGTTGGAGGATACCCTACCAGGTCGTTTTCCTATACCAGCCTTCCCTTGAGGACACGGCATTCACAGCCAGTCCCAGGTCACGCCCTGGTCGAGTGGAGCCTTCAGAACGGGACCGACGACCAGAGGTGAACCCTGGATCGCTCTCCCGAGGGGCGGTCTTTGAAGCCCCATCCATCGGTCCGAGTTCTTTGATCCAGCCGGGGACCAGCCGAGACCAGGGTCAATTCTTCCCTCAAGACGGCCCGGGACAAATCCACTGCCCTCGCTTGAGACCCAAACCCGACCCCAAATGGGTAACGTTTTCTTCATCTTTGCGCCAGCTGCGAACCCTCCTGCCTGGGTCAGCTCTCCTCCCTCATCTGGAGGGAATTGGAGCCGACCGATTGCCCTTGCCACCAAAACGCAAGCTAACCCCCGAACGAGCTGAGCTTCGCCGGCTAAGAAAAAGCCGCCTCCCACAGGGTAATGAGGACGCTATTAGCATTGATGCTAGCGAAAGCGAGCTCTTTCGGGGGATTAGTTCGTTGTCCACCTCCCCTCCTCGAAAAGGAGAGAGGATGGAGCTGATTCCGACGGAGGAGACCCTTCCCGCTCCTCCGTCGGGATGGTTGGTCGACGTTCCCCCCCTTACAACTACCATACAGAACGTCAAGGTCAAAGTGGAGGGTGTAACCGAACCTTGGGCGTAGCTCCCGCCCGGATATTCCCGGACGGGAACCCCGGCGTCGTCTGGTCGGTGACGACCAATGTAGGCCCGATCTACATAAGAGTCCTAGCGGGCCACCTTCCATCCCCCGTCTAGTGGACAACCTGGTCATCCCTCCACCGTACGGTCGACGGGAGATCAAACCCAACCTCCTTCTGCCCCACACACAAGTGCCTAGACGGGAGGGTGGGTGGGTGTCCGAGCTTACGCCGTTCCCCCTCTGTAAGTGGCAAGGCCCTCCTCACGGGTGAAACCGTGTACCGCCCTCCTCATTCCAGGGGGGTTTCCCCCAAAAGTGGTTAGGAAACAGGCAATACGACCAGCCGAGAGGCGTTCCTGCCCCTTGGGCTTATCACACCCTGGGCATCTATGGACAGGGCTTCACTCTGCAGGCTCTCCGACTGCAGGGCCTCACGCCCTCCGCCGGAGACCCCCTAGGTGTCCAGTTCCCCCGCGATGAGACCCTCCAACCAGGGAGCGTCAATCCACCCGCACTTCATCCGGATGAGCCGAGCCGAGGAACTATTCGCTGGATTACGAGACCTTGCAAGAGCTGGGGCGACCCATCGTCCCTTACGAGTCGGTGGAAGGTCAGCTGCGAGACCGTCGCTAAACCCCTCTAGTTTCGGCCCCATTTTTTGCGGCAGTCCTCTCGGATGCCGCGCTGCGGCTGGAGTTAAATCTCCCCCGCAGGTGTGGTCGATCTCGGTTGACAGCCGCGTCCCCCAAGCCTCCGATCTCAATGCCTTTCATACCTCTGTCAATGGATCTTAAGACCACCATTTGACTCTTTTCACAACCGGGTGACGTGACCGGATCCCCCTGGTTAGGGAAAGCCTTCCCGGAGCGGGATGAGGACTCTCCCTTCCTGAATACAACCGCTGTGCCCATAGCCTGCCTTCCGGCAGAAGACTCGGGACCGGAACTCGAGGTGCGTCCCCTTTCAGACTCTCCCTCATGGTCGATGGCGCTGGGGGTAAATCTCGAGCCCCCCCGCCCGCCCCCATTCCGGGTTCAACCAACAATGGAATACGGAGCTGGACGCGAGCTGGCGAAGCGTTTTCTCCTTGCTAGGACCGGCCTTCGCCTGATAACGCTCACATTGTTTTTTCGCCCACCTGGCCCGGTCCCTGACGGACCCGTACCGGTCCGCTTTCCAAGGCCGCCACTGATAGGACGACCAACGTGGTGTCGGACCTTAATGGACCTTAATCACCTGGTCGCCGAGCATTTCGCCCGTTAGGCGCCATGTCGTGAAGATCCAGACTGCCCAAAGTGTCTCCAAGCCTTGAACTTCCAATCACGGACTCCGTGCAATGCTCGAGGTCGCCCTGGGGAAAGAGGTCCGGAGGTCAATGGCCTTCCTCCAGACTAAGGAGCTTGAGCGAAAGAAGGCGCTCGGGCGACAAAAGCCGGGGCCTCAGGCGCTCAGGGCAGCAGGAAAGAAGGGAAACTTACAACCCGTTTTTCGGGGGAGCCGAGGCCCAAAGCCTCCGGACCCTCAATGGTGGCGCTCAGCCACAGCCGCTACCCCCCTACCATGGCTATCAAGCCCCCCAGAAACCAGGTAGGTGCTCCGGAGGTCAGCGGCGGGTTAAACCAGCCGTAAGAGACCGTAGCCTTAGAGGTAAACGCAAAGTTCGAGGCCAGCCCAAAGGCCGAGGGGTCAATGTGGCCGCACAGGTCGCTTTAGACTACCCAACCAGCACTCATCGCCCCCAGTGGTAGCGGTCGCCTCATGGCTTTTGCGGGAGCGTGCAGCGAGTGACTCGACCCTTGGGTCCTCGATGTGGTAACCCACGGGTACCGCATGGAGTTCACAGCCTGCCCTCCCCCATTCAAAGGGGTGAGGTCACACCCTTCTTCCAAGATACACGGCCAAGCGGGACGCTCTCCTGCAAGAGATAGCTGCTGCGGCCAAACGTGCCGTGATATGCCTCTCTCATCCAATCAAAGAGGGCGTCTATTCCACTTCTTCTTAACCACGAAGAAGTCGGGGGAGTAGAAACCTGAAAGCATTCTCGGGTCCTCCAACGGATGTGGGGGGCCACGTTGGACCTGAGGGACGCATATCTCCACGTCCCCCGTGCAGGATCCTCACAAACTGGCTCCCGTTTTGGGCCATTAAGGAGAGTGGCTTCCCAGTTTCCAGGTCCTGCCCTTCGCCTGTCGACCGCGAGCCACGGACCTTCACAAGGTTCGTACGGTGGTAGCGGAGTTCCTCAGGCGAAAGGGCAGGACAATCTTTCGTCTACCTAGACGACAATGGCTACTGGTTGGCCACGCCATCCTCGCAGAGGTTCCAAGCCTTTATCGAGGAGGCCCTGGACCTGATAGATGTCCTCTCGGTTTTCATCATCGTCAAACTCGACAAGTCAGCAGTCCCGCCTTCCCAGAACCCACGATTTCCTGGGAGCGAGATTGGACTTTTCCTGTCGTCAAAAGGTGAGGCCCCGGCAGAAATAGTAGCCTCGGTCGTGGCCTGTGCCCGAGCAATCTTGGAGAGCAGGTCTGTCCCAGGGCCAGGCGATGGATTTCGTCTCCTGGGACTTCTGGCCCGCCTCATCGGGATGGTTTCCCCACTGCCGATTACGCATGAGGGAATCCGATCCACCTCCAGATGCTCCTGGAGTGGGGCAGGCGGCGGGGCATGACCCTATAGCAGCACATGTACCAGGGTGGAGAATGTCCAGCGCGCCCTCTCCCGGAAAGGCACTCAAAGCCAGGCGCCATCGAAGGTGAGGGGGCGTCATTGGAATGGCGCCTCCCGCCGGCGGTCTGCCGGTCAATTTTTCTGAGGCTATACAAAAAAGCGTCCCCGTGGACCTATTCCTCCGCCGCCGTGATCACCATCTTTCCGGAGTACTACTCATGGAGTCAAGATCCAGAGCCGTGGGTCGGGATGCAATGGTGGTGGAATGGTCGGGGATCATTGCCTACGCATTTCCCACCATTGCGATATACCGCGAGTCCTCGAGAAGGTAAACACTACCGCGTCCGACAATTGCCTGGTTCTTTTGATGGCCCCATGTGGCGGGCTCAGGCTGTTGTTCCACGCTTCTAGAGCTGCTAGTGGGGGGCCCCGTCTTGCTCCCCCTCAGCACGGGGATCTGATAAGCGGTCCTCCAGCCGACACGTCTGTCCCGGAGCGTACCATCCGAACGCACTCTCAACCCTGACTGTCTGGCCCGCATGTCCCGCCAACACCCTCTAGGCGGGACTTTCGAACAGGCTGGTCCCGCGCCTCGCTGCTCATGCAAGGTCGGAAGTCAACTAGAGAATTTTACGATTCTCGACTACCGCCGTTCTATAGATAGATGGTTCGCCAATCGCGAGATCGGTCCGCTGTCTGCGTCTGTAGGGCAGATCGGGAGTTCCTAATGGAAGTTTTCCACTTGTTTTTGGGCTTCCCTACCGTCAGGTGCTACCGCACCGCGATCGGGGCGCTCCATATGGGGTCTTCAAGACGGCAAATTCGTCTCGACAGCCGATCCTCACGAATCTTCTTGAAGGGCAGTTTTGACGTTCGCCCCCGGTCGTCTCACTCTGTCCGTGAGTGGATCTACCGCCTAGTGTCTCCAGTTCTTAGCGTCCGAGGAATTCGAGCCACTGGAGAGAGCCCGTCTCCTGTATGTATCAGGAAGACGGCATTTCTCGTGGTTCAAGTCGCTTCCCGGCGACGGGGTTCCGAGGATACATGCCTTGTCCATTGACCGAGCTCCTTGCGGTGTCGAAGGATGGCGTGGTCCATCCTCCCACAGCGGGTTTTCTCCGCTAAGAATCAGACCCGTCTTTCACACCACGCCCGTATTTCTCCCGGACCTCCCGACCTGTCCTTGGCTGCGGATCGGTCGGAGAAACCCTGGTGCCGCCCGGTCAGGGCCCTAAAATGGACCTTAAACGCGACCGAGGGCTCCGGAAGACAAAACAGCGGTTCATCTCCACTGCCCCTCCATATGGGTCCCGCAGCGAAGGACACAGTTAGCCGCGGGGTTGCCTCGACCATCCCTAACGCACACCGAAAACATCATGATCGGTTGGTCGGCTTTCGTTTAGGTCCATGATGTACGTGCTCACACCTCCTCCTGGGCTTTTTACCAGGCTCCTCCTCCATCCAGGATATCCTGGATACTATAGTGTTTGAGTTCCGCAACCAACGTTTCAGAGAGGTTACCTTCGAGACGTCTGGTGGCGGAGGGGGATGTGTCTTACACTGCAGCACTGGTCGTCCGTTAGCAGTGAGCGCTATCAAGTCTCTATGTAGTCCTCTCGTGGGGAGGATGACCCCGGGAAACGCTCAACGCTGGTGACGTTACCCTCCCCGTCCCTTCTTCCACCGCCTGAGACTACATGGGAATAACTGGGTGGCAAAAGTACGGTCACGGAGGTAGCTATCGAGAGCGCAGTGTATTTCCCTCTCAGAAGTGAGAGGGTGTGATACCTAGCGATCGCTACCTACCATCCGCACCTTACGACCCCCCCCCACATTTTTTTCCACCCACAAGAAGGTCTCGGTAAGTGTTGTGTTTGTACACACTTGGAGAACCCATTTGGGATAATGGACGACTCACTGCGCATGGGCGTTGAGTTGCCCCCGAAAAATAGGTGCGGCGCTATCGGCGACTATTTTCGCGGTAGCAACATTTTTAATGTGTTAATAGAGGTTTCCTGGTCGGGCCCAAATAACATTTGGTGCAAAAGTAAGGTCGCGGAGGGTAAGTATCGATCGCTAGTGTATCCCCCTCTCACTTCTGATAGGAAATTTCTGATTTATCTACCCGTCCTGGCCTGGTTTCTAAGGTCCGACCTATTTGATCTTTAAACTCTGTGGATTTTCAAGACCCAGTAGGTCTGATGGAGACCCTGGCCGTCGGTGTGTTTAAGCTCATATGATATCATATCAAGTGTTCTTGGGCAACTTCATTTGATTTCAAATTGCAACCCGCCTGTTTTCGGGCCGTCTCTGATGCTTCGGTTTCTATTTTAAGGACCTGTGCCTCAAATGCCTTTATTGTGAGTTGTGGGCCTTTTTCAAAACCTCACACCGTGTTGTCTAGTCCTTTTGGGCAAATTCCCATCTTCCTGACTTATCCCGTGTTTTTGAGTGCACAATTACGACTTGAAAGGTCTAATGGCCTCCTTCTCCGGAGAGTATTCTGATTGGGTTAAACTTTGTTAATCACTTTGTTTATATCCCATTCAGTTTCAGATGCACGACGCTATCTTGACTGAATGTTCTGAGACTTCCCTGTAGCGGAGCATGTTCTGAATACTAACTAGCTAGTGCTCCAAGGCCTTATTGTCCCCGCTTTTAAACCAAGACTAACATTATGTTTCTCGGGACAGTTCGTCTGTTGTCTTTAAGAATCGCCTGGAAGGGACTAGTTTTGCTTTAGGCGATTATTTTAATGTCTCTTAGAAGCATTAAAAATCTAGTATGGTTACTACTGCTAGATACCTTTTTCTAGCTTGCATGGTTTTAGCATTTACTGCTTATTTCCAATTAATTGTTTTTTTTTTAAAAAAAAATTTCTCCAGAAGTTCTTTTTAATGCCTCTAGATTAATCTTTAGGGCTATCCAGTAAATTATTATTTCATCGTGGCCTATACCCTTGACACCACGGTTCTGTGACAAATACATTTTCTTTTTTTGCTAACATGGTATTTCGGAATCTCTTTAGGCCTAGGATGATATCTCCTAGAGCGATGTCGTAGTTTTTGTGTCTGACGTTCATCCCCTATGTTATCATATCGCCTGAGTTTGCGAGCAATTATAATCACTTGAAATAACTACTATAGGCCCTACAGGGTTCAATTTGTAGAGTAATTCTCATATCGGAATCTACGAGATTCTTGCAAATTCGATTCTGTTATTCTCGTCGAATTTGCATCTACAGAGGACGCTATGCCGTACTTCTATCGGAGATATTTACAATTCCGGCTTTGTTATTTATGTTTACTGGGATAATAAGTTATTCGGACGATACGGGTGTTACTGCAGAGCAGGTTCAGTATTTGTGCTGGGAGATGGATCCTTTCTAGTAGCGTTTCCGAGGAAATCACCGAGGATTCAGGTGCGCCGCTCGGTTCATGTGCGCGTGGGAAGCTTCCGGAAATGAAACCTTTACAGCTTGTTTTGGTCGATTGTCACGCACTAAGTTATCTTGGCGAAGGTACCAAAGTTTTTTAGCTCGGCGGGCATCACAGCCCGGTGGATGGTAAACTGTGCAAGATTCGTCTTTGTGCAACTTCCGCATTTGGTTCACGGCGGGTGGTATTGACAATCGGTGGCCGGTGTTTACAGGGTATCAGCCAAATCCGTTACAACTTGTGCAACAAGTCTGCTGAAAATTTTGCTCAAAGAATGATATCTTTGCTAAGTTAAATCATGAAATTGTTAAATACTCTGTTTCTCGTTAGTTATTTAACTTCATGATTGTTTTTCGCACGTCACGAAGAAAATTAATTAGTTCTCGACTGATAGAGTATTTTCGTGCGTTCAACTTGTACAACGAATTTGGGTTTTTAACTCTGAATTCCGTGCACATTTTATCCTAAGAAGCTCTAAGCGAATTTTAGCTTGATTTTGTGGCCCAAATTTCGAATGTTCGGTATTCGCCGTGACAGTCAGAGTCGCGTCAGTCTCGTCTACTTAGTGGCGACAAGTCGTCCATATAAGATGGGGTGTGATCGCTAAACTTTGTGACCCGATCAGGACGTCCAGGACGCTTTTTGTTCTTTGCATGTTCGCTGGTTGAAGTAAGAATTCCAGCAGAGACGTTTATAACTATGTTATAAAACGTCTTGAATTCCAGAGCGATTTGGTAGAGCTTCTCTGCTACTCCCTTCTCGAGCAATTGCTTCGATCTTGGACGTTTTTGCTCGGGGTAACAATTAAGTTTTGTGTGATACAGAGAGTGTCTGGCATCCCAACACCAAACTGCCTTCTTGAGACATATCTGAAAGATTTGGTATGTTCCTGCGCAGGTAACGTTTATATTGCGGTAATTAACATTGGAGCTTCACCAACATTTTGGTCCAATTTGGGGTTTAGCTTATTGTGGTAAGTACCTACTGTTACAGGCCAGTTTTCTGACCTTAGTCTTTGACCTAATCTGTTTAATTAGTTATTTTGGCCTTTGTTGTTTTATCTTTGGTGCCCCCTTTTGGGTTCTGAGTTCGCTCACCTCCGTTCTTGCTTCGGCAATCGTATGACTTGATGCAATTGTATTGAGTCTAGTAGAGTAAGTATTAGAGCCCGCAAGTAATCTCCAAAAAGCACCTGGTGCTTTGTAGTTACTAAGGGCGGTCTAATACTTACCTGACGTTGACTCCCTCCCATCCCAGTTCCCCTGAGCGAACTCCGCCTGTATGGTAGATAGAGTCAGCTGAGAAGGGAACGATGGATGCGGACGTGGTGCATGTGGGGTAATATGTCACCACGGGGGGAACCACCCCCATTGGGGTATGGGTATTAGTTTAGGAGTTATTTGGAGGTTCGCCTCCCCAGGAGGATGCAATTTGTATGAGTCTACGTCAGAGTATTAGCCCGCCACTTAGTAATAAAAGCAACAAGGTGATTTGTAATATATGGTCTACCACTCTGTCAAAACTGAAGGAAATCTAAAGGGTGTACAAGTTAGGACAAGATAAACAGTTAATAACATATTGTTATCAACATGTGCTTTTCAGAAAAACGTTGTTTTAAGCAAAAAAGTTGCTAGCTAAAATAGGAGCATGAAAACGCAACATGTTGCTTTTCAGCAGTAGTACTTTATATCCATGTATTGCTTTTGTGGCGCCTGCCCTAAGGCAGGAAGACACATAGGGATCACTCACTTTGTCCACTGTAGTTGATGTCTGTGTGTTTGTTGTTGATGTCTGGTGAAAAAGGGGTTAAAATTTGCCTGTAATATCCTCCCATTTACTTGCTGGATTTTAAACAAACTTGGGTCAAAGGTGCAACATGGAAACCCCCCACTTGTTTGGGCGTTCAAAGGTCACAGGCCAAGGTCAAAGGTCAGGTGAGGTCAAGTTGTAAAATAGGCTGCAAATGTAAAATTGACATCCATTTGAAAAAGGTGGACGTTAAATGCGAACCAAACTGACTCATAGGTGCAAATTAGGTGCAACATGGGATCCCTCATTTGTTGATGAGGTCAAGGTCACATACCCATGTAAAAGGTCATGTGAGGTCAAGATAAACTGGGCTGAAAATGTAAAATTGACCTCATTTGAAAGTTGAAGTTCAATTGGAACCAAACTTGAATCATATAGTTCAAAATGGACCCTCATTTTTTGTATGAGGTCAAAGGTCACATATCAAGGTCGAAAGGTCATGTCAGGCATATCATTCACTAACCGCCCACTGACGGCCAGTGACACAGCAGTCCGAGGACCGATGTATTTTTTACTTTCCGCATTGGTTGGCTAAGCAGAATGTGTTTTTCTGAAAGCAATGTGTCGCTAAGAAAGCAACGCATTGTGACGAATACTTATGCCCCTTCAGTTGATCTTATGATGGTCGCATAACCTTGTGACTTAGTGAATCACTCAGCACCATGTTCTCGGAGTTTTGCATCAGGGCAGTTTCAACTTTGGATTAATACATCGAAAAAAGAGAGAAACCCCCAAGGCCCTGAACCATAGCAAGTGAGTAAACGAACAGAGACTACCAGAACATGCGACGAGGCTTACCCCTGTTAAAACAGGGAATGGAAACACTTCAGCTGTGTGAAATAAGACCTAGGTTGGGTGCTTTACTTAATTTAATGTACGAAGATGCGGAGGACTTCCTGTAAATGATGCCTTTTTGTAACACTTCTAGTAAGTAGGGTTAGTAGAAATGGCTGAAATTTAGGCTGCATGTGTTGCTGGTGATGTTGGCAGATTGGATATATTGAAGACGGGCAATAACAAATGACAAAAATTTGCTTTGAAAATTGGCCATGCTTGGCTAAGTTTTTGGATTGATAATTCCCAGCTGTGTATTCTTAAAACCTACACAGATATTGGCAGCAAAAAACATTACCAATATGGCCATTAAGGTTTAGATGCTTAGACTTGTGCACAGTATGACGAATTATTGTGCATCTGTTGGGCAATACTGCGTGCGCGTAGCGCGCACCGCCCAACACTGCACAATAAGCAAACAACAATATATTGGGCAACTAGCACGCCACGTCAAGCAAGGGACTCTCTTTTTATGAGT
>JAMKCH010027412.1:0-53197 GCA_023653785.1 Ophioderma brevispina | reverse complement strand
AATGGAAAAGGCTGCGGGCTAAGCTTCCAAACAGAAACAGTTCATCACAGCTTCCTTTGAGTTCTCCATTAATGTGGTGAAAATCAGCAACAAAGTTAACTGTTTGAGATATTCCACATATAAATGCTCAAATCCGAAGCTTTAAAAATATTATAACTAGATAGTCTCCCTGTATTTTTTGTTACAACAACATTATTTACCCCCCGAAATTGTTTTTCCTCTTGATTTTTGTCCAATTGCAATGTTAAAGGACTTTCGTGATCACACCGTCGCCCCCCCCCCCCCTAAATACGCAAAGAATTCGAGGTTTTTGAAGTATTATCTGACCATTGGTATAAGTATATTATGTGGTGCCTACTCTAACAATGCAAATTTGAACTGCTCTTGGAGAAATTAAGCAATTTTTTTAATTTTCTGTCGGTAAACGGACGGAAATTACACACACATTGGCCTATGTGGGCCCAAAACTCGTGATGCAACATTTTGTCGCATAACATAAAAACAGAACATCAGATTATCTGAAAATTTTCAGGAAAAAGATTTTCTTGGGGATATCTAATGAACCATACACCACAACTTATGTTCAAGGATCACGAAATGCGCTTTAATGCTCATTTTCCCAAATAACCCTGGAAACTTGATACTCATTTGTG
This sequence comes from Ophioderma brevispina, assembly GCA_023653785.1. NCBI lineage: Eukaryota > Metazoa > Echinodermata > Ophiuroidea > Amphilepidida > Ophiodermatidae > Ophioderma > Ophioderma brevispina. Next base: position 52,544 of record JAMKCH010027412.1, on the reverse strand, counting down.
GTGGGAACAGATTCAATTGCAATTACTCCAAGCATTTTTGTTCGATACAACATTTCTTTCTACAGCCAGATTCACTTATATGGCAAAGTACCTTCCTTTAAAATGGTAGAGCTCTGGTCGAGCTTTTGGTGTTGTAGGTCTCTCTACTTTTCATATCAGCGCGCACTTTGCAGCTGTAAAACGAATGACTGCATTGAGGCAAAATGGGGTTTACTCCCATATTTACCCCATTGACTATACAAATAAAAGTTCTGCCCAACTTCTGTTAGTAATGCTCATCTATTATATCACAATTTTCATTACCAAGATAGTCTTTGCAGTTACTTCTTTTAGCTAAGGTAAAATGGGAAGATGAGAGGGGTAGTTCATTCTTTCTCCATTCTTAACATTTTTTACTAGTTACAATATTCCCTGGGGCATGAACACCTGGTTAAGCACCACTTGTTGCTCTACTACAATGGCCCAAGATTAGGCTGCAAAGGCTCCCCAAAATAGAAAAGGCAAAATAATAATACCTTTTGAGCTTTTTTTTTCTTTGCTTTTTCCTAACCACCCTTTGACAGATTAAGGGAACAACCCAAGGGTTCTCAATGATAAGGTAGTTCCCTCTGCTGTGACATATTGCAAAATCAGGCCTTGATTTTCTCATTTTTAACATGCTCATTGCACATTACTCTGTCTAGTCTGAAGTTGTCGACGCGCGCGTACACCCAGTGCCACCTTTCAAATGCAGTGCGCTTGTGCTCGCGCTGAAAGTCGGTTCCATGTATACGCCGCGTCGCTACTCGATACCTCGAGCTGGACAGAGTATAGAACTGTAGTTGACCAAACAACCAGTTTTAGATCACCAGTCATGCCAATGAGGACTTGCGGTAAAATTTTTGTCCCAGTTTCCCCAAAAAATGTCTAATGGCATGACATGTATAATCAAAAGTATTAAGTCATTATTAATAAACAGACCCAAACAGTAAATCCAAGTTTAGGAATTAGCCTTTGGTGCTAAAGGTTCCTGTTTCAATTCCCGCAGGACCACTTGCAAGGGATTTAATAGGGTAATAAATTATGGATTTCATGATGTACACCGACGCTATGATTTGAAATTCCCTATCCCCATGGTTCAGTTGGACTTGGGCAATATGAAAAATTGATAATATCCCATGCCTTGGAGCCGGGGACGTTAAGCCATCGGTCCCATGTCAGAAAGTCACTGATTGACTGCACATTAACAGTGAGTACATCCCGGTAATACATACTAATAATATAATAATAATAATATATTGGCTTTTTATAAGCGCCATTCCTATAAGATCACGGCACTGTTGCCTATGATTATTACGCTGTCGTTAGGAAATCGTCACAAATCATTTCGCTTCATCTAGGCCGGCAGCAAGCCAAGCGCCACATCTATCTGCACTTAGATTTGTAATATCCCCCTAACGCTACCCGAAATCGCTGGGGTCGATGAGGCAAGCGAGGATAAAGTGCCTTGCCCAATGCACAACACCATGGCCGCAACGGGGCTTGAACCCACGGACCTTGGAATCATGAGTCGGCGTCATATCCGTGGACCACAAGTGCCCCTCATGGTGGGATCCCAATGGAAAAAGCTTAGCGAAGAGGCTTCTTGGGTTATCCAGGACATTATGCAATAAATTCAAATGCTACAAACATACACAATCACATCAAACCATCCACCTACCCTAAAGAAGTAAGCCTTCTTTGTTTCGCAGAAGTCACTCACACCCACGGGGGAGCATTTCTTTCTGCAAGATTTCCCGGGCGTATTTGATACGTCTGTCTTTGGTAACACCTGGCTTAGCACCACGGGTACCGATGAAGTTGAGAGCTACGCTCTGTTCCTGGATGACAAATGCCTCGTCGAGGGAAGGTTTCACCTGAGAGGTAACAAACGTTGAAATTATTACAACAGTAGCCTGTTTGAAATCTGGAAATAAATGGCCTAAACTAATGACAATGACATGCATTATGAAGATTGTTTGAATGCACAGAAGTGTCCATAAAATTAAAGCAATATTAGCACATTTTTTGAAGGGTGCCCCCAATTTTCAAAATTTGATATTTTTGCACAGTTACGTTGGTAATTGTCTAGGAAACTATACCTGCAAACGAGAATGCTAAAAAATGCGTATTTATCACAAAATAAGCGATTTTGTAATTAGAATTGGGATCCCAGATTGGACTTAACGGCAGAGCTGGAAATGCTACGTTTATGTCCGTCCATGATGAAATAGTGCCACCTCGAGAAAATAACCTCTAACTTGGCTTGCCTGAACTATTAAAACAACTAATGGATGAGCGTAGACTCGTACATGGCGCTATTTCCCGGCTATTTCACATTGGAAGGCCGTTTCCAGCAGCCGTTGAATTATTATCGGGGATCCCCGATAATAATTATTCTAGTACAAAATTCCTTTGTTTGTGACACAGAGACATTTTCAAGCTTAACCATTCACAGGTATAGTTTACTAGCCAGTTACCAATGCAATTGTGTAAAAATCTCCACATTTTTGAAAAATTTGGGGCGCTCTTCAAAAAAATGTGCTAATATTGCTTTAAATCTACCTTTTTGAATCCCTATGGTTTGCTAGTTCACACATCTCACACTTCATTTTGGGAAATTTCGCCACTCCCTATATGCCCTTTTAGTTTTTGACATCGTCATTGTAGCCTTAGCCAATGGCCATGTATTTTAAAAGTGCATTTCACAATTCCAGCACCTTCCATTTTATTCATGGTTCACTAGATATCCTTAAGAAAAAGCTTATTCACAAAATGTTAGTTGATTCCGATCTTGCGGTTTTGTGTTAAGAGCAAATGCTTATTTCACAGGGTCCCATAGGCCATTGTACTGTGATTTCTGTCCAATTAAAGATAGAATATACAAAAATACCAATTTCTTACAGATAACACAACTGAATTTGCATTGAAGATCAGATTCACATGGATTACTAAGGCTAATGATATAAAAATCTCAACTTTTTTTAGGCAAGTTGGGGGACAAGGTTGTGAATCATGAAATGTCCCTCTAAGATTTTCATACATGTAATCGTATACAAAATTTCTTCAAATGCTTATTCCTTTTTTTTTTAATGTGCACTTGTTGTACTTTGTTTTATGGAAAAATAAACTTGCAGTGAAGCTGAAGCAAAGAGATGCAATGTAAGAAAGCTTCTCTTTGGAAATAATGCTGCTTTTAAAATTAGAAGGAGATGAGGAGACAATATGGTAACCAAAGTCCTTAATACAATCCTTAACACAACCATTATACAAGTATGGTTCCTAACTTCAAACCAGAATCATTCACAAGCCCCTCTCTTATATCACAGCAGCTGTTTAGTTTATAATACTAAACTTTGCTAAATAACATTTCTCAACACATCGTAACACTTACCATTTCCATCATCTCAGGATCGTCAAAGTCGTAGATGATGTGCTCTAGGATGTCTCGGTCAGCCACAAACCTAGGGTCGGAACCCGACCATGATGGGGATTCCTGCCTAAGGTACGGCCACAGCACAGATGCGCTGACGATTGCCACTCTTCCTAGCTCCATAAACAACAAAAGAATGTTAATGACTATAATTTGGAAATTACGAGCTGAATTGGTTTTTGACATGTCAATTTTATTCAGAACTCACACTGCAGCCACAGACAAAACTAATTCATTAACACAAAGGATGAAGAGAGTGGACCCCAAGTTTGGCAAGAGGAATGTGTGTGGAAAGTGAAGAGCAAAGAAGGGAGTGAGGGGGTGGAAAGTTGTGTGTGTGACAAGGGGAAACAGTGAACGGAGTTCACATACCTGGGGGACAGGGTTAGTTGCGGGTGGTGGATGTGAGGCGGCGGTGACAGGCAGAGTAGATGGGTGGGTGAATTTTTAGAGACTGTGGAGAGTTGTTTATTGGAGAAGATTTCTTTGAAGATAAAGGTATGTTTATGTTGACAATGAGTTGTGTGGATCAGTGATTGTGTGGAGTGAGACATGGTCTGAGTGAAAAGCGATGGGGATTTGAGAAGGGCAGAGAGAGCAATGGTTAGAGAGAATGTGTGGGTGAAATTGATGGATAGGAAGAAGACTTGAGGACTTGATGCAGGATGTTGGGTTTGGAAGAGGGGTGGACAGGTTGGCGAAGGCGAAATGTGTAAGATGTAGGGGCACGTTGTTGAGGAAGGATGAGGAGCATGTTTAAAAAGGGCTTGAAGTTCGAGGTGGGTGGGTGGAAAGAGGGCTGACCAAAGAGGACAGGGAGGAAGCAAGTGGAGGAGGAGAGTAGGAGGGTGGGTGTTGGGTTGAGGAGGGGGATGCATGGAATCGGTGTGAAGGTGAAGTGGAAGGAGGGAGTAAGGGTGATTGCTCCGGAATGTGAGTGAATCCGGCCACCCCCGGTTGCGGCGGGGACAAAACCGGATTTAAATAAAAACTTGGTTTATCTAATACTACTACTAATCCCAAACTTATTCAGGGAGGGACAGTTGAATTAACTCACCTGCCCACCTTGGCCATCATATGCACCCACAACGTACTGGTCGGACGAGACGAATGCTCCAGACAGGACCTGCACTCTGCTGTGAACGCGTACTTGGAGTCTTTCTTGCATAAAGCACGTTACTGAGTTGGTTGGCCATTCTTCCCTGGGGCTACTTTTTGAAAGTACCTTTCTCTGAGCCATGATGATGACGTACCAACCTGGGATCTAGTGGGCACTCATTCAACTATGAGATGACAAAAGCAAGTAAAAGAATCTAGTTGGTGATGTAAAACTTTTCTGGACACAATTGTAGTCTGTAAACGTTCTTAAATATACAATTATTCCACCCCAATTTGAGACAAGGCAACATTCGACCACATTGTCAGTGCCATAACAATAGTTTATTAACTAGCAAAATTATTTTCTTCAGAACATTTACTTGGGTAGGACTAAACCGGGTCTAAAGTAGACTCCCTTTCAGAAAGCCACACTATGAGTAGTTAAAATCTCCCGATTCCCTTGCACAGTTCAGTAGATTTAGTTCACTAATTTATTTAGAATCACAACCCCTGGTTTGGGTATGGATATATGATACCAACATCACACAAGGTCAGTTCATGTCTATGTATGTACAAGTATAACGCCACTGAACTGTCTTTGGTGGATGACATTGTAAACAGAGTACCAGCCCATATGTCTACACCCATTTCACGGTGTCAGTTTCATGTTTGCAAATCATGTACCTGTTAAATAACGATCGGTGAGACCGGCTCAGCAAGCAGTACGTTGAACGAAGCATGATGGAATTTTGCCGATAAAGGTCTTCTGGTGCTGTGTCTCTTGCGGCTCTTCATTCTCACGGATAACAGTTTTGGTGATGTCCACATACAGTGGGGCTGAATATCTATAGAAGTGGAAGACAACATTGTAATCGGCTTCCCAGGCAACAACAGTGGTGTTTAAATCATTGTAGCAAGCAGCTACAACTCTATGAAATGTTGTTTCATGTTTCAAAATTTAGTCTTTTTTTTAATTATATATTTGTTTGATTTTGAAAGCTTTGATTTTTATCTGCAGTATTTTATTTAATGACAATGATCTATGTCAGTAATGATGGTTAATTAGCTTGGTATTCAATATTGCAAATCTGAATGTAATTTTTGTTAAAAAAAATAGGTAATGTGGACTGTCTTCCATTTTTGTCCACCGGTAACTCTATTAAAATCCTGTATTATGCAAAAAAGTCTGTTTTTGATTTTTACTTTTGTGGTTCTAAGGTTAATTGTATCTTTACTTCTATCAATTGGTCACCTTAAGGTGTATTTTGTGATCCTAACACTTTGTTTTTTTGTGATGGTTCACAAGATATCGTAAAAAACTGTTATTCCAAAAATTTCAGTTTGATTTGACGGTGTGTTCGTATCACACTGCCCCATAGGCCACTGTGGCAGACAGAAAAGTCCTGTTTCTTCTAAAAGTTGATAGAATCTGCAATTAAGATTAGGCACATACTACACTTAGTCCAACAGTTCAAATTATATAAAATCTTCAATTTCTTCGATGTCGTCGGGAGACCAGGCTGTGGATCACGAAAAGCCCCTCTAAAAACAAAGAACATTCTGGGATCCAATTTAAAGATGTTTTTACTCACTAAGTCCAAAATGGCTTTTTGTTGTAGGTCATATTATCTTTACTTACTATAGAGTTGATCGCACTTTAAAATGCAAAATAAGAACATTCTGCAATATAGAGTAAGAAAATTTAAGAACTTTTGGCGGGACAATACCCTGCAACTGCAAAACAAATTACACTTAACAATTGGCAAAATGTTTCTAAGATCCACCCCTCGCCATAATTTACTTGTCATATAAAACTGTGGTGTTTTGGACGAAATGGTCAAATTACGTGAGATTATCAGTCCTTAGCGTCATTGGCATCAGGGGCTATGGCGCCATCTTTCTCCCCAAGGGGTCGGGTTTGAACAGTAGATCTGCTCAAACTAACAGGTATCGTGTCTGAAAATACAGTGGATTTGAATTTGTGGCAATTTAGTAAGTACTACAGCCATGTTTTTATACTGGGCACCATGTTGGTGGGGGATATGTACTTTTGACTGCAAAGGTGGGACTTAAGGCTTGTAGTTGTAAATCTAATGGCAGGACTACCTCCATTTTGGATTTTTTTAATAGTTACTTCGTTACCTTTCGATTTCAGTAGTGTAAAAAGAAATTATTTTCAGTTCATGCTAATTACTATTAGCTATTAAGGCATAATTAGTCGGGAGATGTGGCGGAGGAGGACCGTGGGCGAGCAGGAGAGGTGTGTTTGTTTGCATGTAGGGATATATTGAATTAGAGAATTAACAACACCATTGCTCTATGTTATCTGCGCTTAAATCAAAAGTACAGTATCCAATTACATAATTAATTTTTATAGTTGATAATGGCCTAATTAGTTCTCAAAACTACTATATCGCGCAGTGAAGAATTCCTACCTTCATACATACGAAATGTCAAATACACAAATGCAAGTGAGTGATTGTATTGTCTACTAGATCAAGTTCAAAATCAAATTCTATTAATTAGTAATTGGTTTTAAATAGGCATGGTTCAAGTTTTACCAAAGGGGGAAGTGGACTGTGTTAAGTACATTTGTTTCAGATGTGAGGAAAAACTAATGTCTAGTGGAATTGCCAATTCTTCCAGATACTATGTCCGAATGCAGGTTATGGACTAAAATGGAATTCACTTTAAGGAAGATTAAATTACAAAAAAAATAAAAAACATGTATTGAGGGGAAAATTAATTCATTTAGTTACAATTTTTAAGTTTTAAACAGAAAAAGAGAAAAGGTTTAGAATGTGCTGTCTTGGACACCCTGTATATAAAAACTAATACTTAAAGTTAAGGGATATTTGGCGGTATGTGTACAAAAAAGTGTCAATTCAAATCAGATAATAATCAGTCAACCCTTACTCTGTTATATCTTGCATTAGCAATAACTAATTGGACAATGATTTTTTGTGAAAATTGAACAGCATTGGACAACCCTGATGTGTCAACATGATAGTAAGCCACCCAACAAAAATCTATGGTTGGGTGGGTAAGATTGCAGAAAACATACAAAACATGTGTCAAAAAATTTATCTGCACTTCATTTTGCAGGCAGAAGCTCATTAGTTAATTCAATTTCGTACTTCATTTTTACTTGTACACAGTATAGCACATGAGTCACCCTGTATAGTAGATTCATTTACTATACTTGCACTTGCCATGGCATATTAGACTTTCAGAATATATATATACTTTATATGCTTCCAATGTAACTTGTTCACTATATTGCAATATCTAAAGAACGAGTTTGTAATTTTCCCAAATTTGCACATGAACACAATTTGGGTCCCAGGTTAAAAAACATGGCCACACAGTTTGAAGGGGGGAAATGTGGTTATGAAAGTATCAACAGCCATGTTGCAGTACAACCCCATTTCTAAAGAAATTCACGTACAAATGGACAGATGAGGCCACAAAACAAGCATTGATACAAATAAAGTGAACTCTCCAAAATATCTTCCTCTCAAAATACGATGCAAAATTCATTTTCATTGAGGTTTTTATATACCTGTGAGATCATATATCAGCAATTAACTGCTTATCACTACTTCTTTGCACTCTTAGAAATAGGGATAGAAACCAAGTTACGTTAAGCACTTCCTTCTCCTGGTATTAGGGAGTTGAATTTTTTTTGTGCACAGACCAGACTTATTAGATTTGAATGAGTGAGGGAGTGAGTATTAAGATTTAACGATTTCTTACTTTCTCCTTTTTTGATTATTAACTCAAACAAATTGGTTATATTGTGTCATTGTGGTAAAAAAGAACTAACCTTTTAAATCAAATCATTATGTTTAAAACATCACCATAGTAAAATTAATCAAAACATTTTTAAAAAATTAACAATATTTAAACCAAAAATTTAAATTATAACTTTAATGGTAATTCAGCAAACACAATTAATTGAACCAAATCATCACCATTCTGTATTAAAAAAGATAACCCAATTGAATACACAATGCTACATAGAAAAACACAGCTTCACCAAAGATACATGATCAAATCTAAATTAAAATTTACGGTATACACACATTACATGATGACAAAGTTCATCACCCATCCACATATTAATGAAATAATTTCTTTCAATACAGATAGAATAATCAATCAGACTTCCCCTGTTAAAAAACACAATAAAAAGCACAAATACAGTATTGAAATTAAAGCAATACAGTACTGGAAGGAATTAAGTTACATCCAAATGCACATGGGATTTGCAAGGAAATTTATGTCCTATGCGACTCAATACCGCGCACCAGGATTTGCATGGAAATTGGCGGAAAGGAGGTCAGGAGCATAATTTGTACCAGCACAGGCTGAAAGTATAAGCACTTGGAGAGGGTTGAGCGGGGGGTGTTATTGCCGTTGAATTCTCTGCATGGCGTTTTGAAGGGGCCAAAGGCAACTTTACAGATTAAATAGATGGTCTTATATAGTACAATGTAATTGATACAGTATGTAAATAGTAGTTTTATGTTACTACTTAGTTATTAACTACTTTATAATACAAAATCTCATTATTATTGGTAACAAAGTAGACATCAGATTACAGTCATAATGAACAACCTCTAATCCAACCTAATTAAATACCAACCTCGTAGTTCAAAAAAACAGACGAGTTGCCCTTAAGTCGCCTTTACGGACATGTTGTAAGCGGGGGAACCGGCCGAAGTTCTAACCCCCACCCGCAGGGGGCCCCCTTTAGTCGCCTTTTACGACATGTTAAGGGGGAACAGCGGGGTTGCCTTATTCTTAGGGGTTATAGATTTGAACTATCCATTCCATTCTATTACGTTAGTTGTTTTTGTTAGTTTTTTAAACTTACCGGCACTTCAGTCTCTGTGCTCATGGCTGCGCCTCTGCTGCAGGATCCACAGGGGGTGCATTTCCTCTACAATGTGCTGGACGACATCTGGATGAATCGTCAAAGGAGGTACACCTGCAGCCGTACCAGGCCCTTCTCATCAAAGTACAGCTGATGACGATCAGCAGGCTCCTGCCAACGATATCGGGGGTGATCTCATCAGTGTCATCCTCTTCATAGGTTTCTAACATACCAAGTTCAGTGCTGTGTGAATACTTGTATACAACTAAACACAGGGTGGTGCCCCATTTGTTTGACCCGAGGGGGGGGGGGGTTGATTCTGGTCGGGTAAACCACCGGCTTACAAAAACAACGAAGACCTGGCGTTCTCGAGAGTGCATATAGGGGTATCAAAATTCAACCTATGCCTCTATCAGTATTCACATAGGGTATTTAAAATTCTATTTTTCAGTTTCAGGTCGAAAAAAATCAGCATGAATTGTTAGAATGATGCGTTTTGTGTTGATATGATGCTCAACCCAGATAAAAAAGTCCATAAAATATCTCAAAATTGAGTGTAAAATCCCAGGTTAAATCAATGGCACGATATTGCTTGGCCCCAGGGTCTCGGATAGGGTGTCTATTTGAATAAGTTGTCTCGGTTACATGTAGGGTATCCTATTTTGAACAGATCTAGTCTCAGATAGGGTACCATTTCATTTGTTTCTGGTCTCATATAGGTTTCACTGCCATAACCCTTGTACTCAGGAAGTTGATTTTGTTTTTGGTAGTTGTGGCATGGCAATATTTGATTTTTGTTGTTCCATATGCAATGGTGCAGGTAATTTTTAGTTTGTACATCGGACACTGGGAATGGGGGGCAGTCTCTTTAAAGAGACATGAGAACCTGTCCAGAAAGCGCCCCCAGTTTTGGTTTGAACCCCGTTTTTGCATTGGAATACTTACCATGTAATAATTACCCTTAAGTGAATGTACAAATACGCCGTCGTTTATGTATAAGAATGATTTAGTATTTCCTGTCGTGCACGGACACACTTACAAACAACGTACTCCCAATTTCAAGACACAAAAAAAAATTAATCCAAATAAGGTAAAGAGTGGCGCTGTTCGTCTCATTACGTGACGTCAGACTTATTTTATAAGAAATTCCCCAAAGTCGATTTTGATAGGGATTTATTTCCCTGGTTTTATAAAGCTTCTTAATGTTAAAAACAACCATGTGACCAATCATAACGTCAATTTTAAATTTATAAATCAATCGCCAACTCTACTTTCAATTGGCCTCAAATTGCTTTTATTCTGTCGCGATATCGGTACAAGTTTCGCCGATTAACTACATTTTTTGTGTCCGCGTTTGTAACGAGTTTGGCTTTCAAATCTGACCAAGTTGCTTGTTTTTGGTAAGTAAAATGCCCCCCTTTTCTTTGATTGGTGTATTTTATAGTTTAATCTGGGAAATGAGGATTTTTGTGGGACAACATGACAGTCTCAGCATCAATTTAGTGCATAATTTTGACCGTCGCCGTATCAGTACAGCCGCACGGCGATCAATATACATAGATTGACAGTGCGATTTTGCACTGGTATTTTCGCATTTGTTTGATACGGCTACCTACCAGGGGCCGGGGGTAACCAAGTTTTTGTTAATGAAGTTTAGAAGTGTTATTAAAGAAAATATGATGATAATCGTAAATGTTATTGGGCAATTGGTGATGTGACTTGCATTGCATTGCAATGTTTACTCTACCTTGCATGCTTACTACCTGCATGCTGCACAGGTCAAACACGATAAAGCAAGCCGTCCGCGCGAGAGTTATGCACACAGCACGCTTACAAGCTCATTATTAATGCCGATGCTTGACCTCGCTGATGACCTTTGCTATTAACGGTAATGCGCATGCTCAGATTAGGGTTGAAATTTGCAATGACGATGTTTTGTAAGTGCTACGAAATTCTAAAAGCGTGGTTTTTCTATATGCATGGGGGATGATTATATAGCATTCAAGTTCAAATAAGGTTTGTTTTTTCTTTTGTACTTGCTTGTCCAATACACCTTCGCAACGTTCTCGATAGGTGGTCTTCAACTAGGTACAGTAACATGTAACCCAGTACTAATGTACTGAGTTACAGCACGTTGGCTTCATTGACCTCGGCATTTTCATACACTCAGCGCAGTTCAACTTTTCAAGAGGTTTAATTTGTTTTTTAAATTTAATTTTCAATTACAAACTATTTAAAACAGACTTATGTTTTGAAAACATTCAAATTGTTGATGTTCAATTTTCCACTACCTATTTCGAAAAATAGCCAATTTTTTTTTCTTCTAGTTTCTACTCATATTGCCTCCACAGACCATATCGTATATAGAAATCGTAAGGACTCAATGGGATAGTATGCACGCACTGGCGAACTAACGCATTCGGTGTTTTTTTTTTTGCGCCGGTGATTCTATATTTCCTTGACAAGATGCAAAGCCACACCCTCTGCGGATATATCTAGCCAAACGATTCGTCCAGGCGCGTCCCGTTTAAACATTAAATTGACTAATCCGTTTTTACGAAGGGTTGCTTCCATTTTTTTTGTGGGTGCGTGTTTGTTTAATTGCTTTGGGAGAGAAGTCTCTAGTACCAATTCTTTTGTGGCACCTGTCACTCTCATTGCTCCACGCGATCGATGTATGTGGCCGTATTTTCCTGGACTAGTCAGACATGTAAGAAAAGAAATCACCAATTTAGAGCCGCGTCATTAAGGGTAATTGTGAATTTTAAGGCCGATTTCCAAAATTATCCTATTCCTCGTAGACCTCCCTCTTCACTTTTTGGGATAAGGGCAAAACTTTTTTTTACCTAGGAGGCACGCAAAATACTTACGCCCACATATACCACCTAATTAGTTACTTTTTGTATGGGCTTGGCCCAGGCATCGTCTGAATGTGTTGGAAACGGATTTTGTTCCTCGTGGTTGTGTTTGTTCCCGGTATACGAGACGACCTTTTAACCTCGAAATTTTGCTTCCGTTTCCTAAGTTTGGACTTCATTGTTGCTTTGAGAACGATCGCTCCATCCTATTTTCTTCTCAAATTAACACTTAGGATATCAAATGAAAAACTAAGGGTATGTAGAGTAATGTAAGCTTGCAAGAATTCACATGAATGCATGTTGAAGTCGTATTGGTGATATTTTTGTCTCATAACCTTGCAAGTTTGTTGTTCCTCACTCCCATGTCACTTTAGTACAACGAACTAGGACATGAGAATCAGCTTTTCGATAATGCCCAGTGCTAATGGATTCGAATGTCCTAGTTACTAGACTACGTGCACAAAATCACAAGTTCTTTTAAATTTTTGGATTAGGCTAATTAGTGAAGCGCGCCGCTAATTAATGACATCACTGACCGCCCCCAGCTAGCGTTTCAGTAAACCATAATGTTTGGCTTGATGACTCATCATGCATCTTAGAAGTGTTTTTTTATGAATGAATCCAAACTCAATGTTGTACCCTGCGCAGTTCGATTTATAACTTTTCCCATTCATGATAGTTTTCTTTCATCGAAATACAAACGAAAACGGGCCACTCCTTTTCATTTTTGGTGAAAAATATATGCTTTCCCCTAGATTTAGAATTTTGACATTTTTAACACCTGATACGGGGATCTTCTTGTATTAAAATAAATTTTCGAATTAGGTACAAATGACACTAATTATATCGGTAAAATACTAGCACATACTACGTGATAGCATTCCTTGCAAGCCAAGTCGGGTTTTTGTTTTAGAGGTCGATGCAATAGTCACCTGTGTTTTCCGGAAATTTGAGAATTGTTGTTTTCCCCGTCCTAACGGGTAACCGCCCACAGTGACCATCTTGCGCAATAGCAAGGTTTGGATGATTTATTAAAATACTGTTGAATAATTATAATATTTTCATATATTGGTTTTACAAGAAATAAAAATTACTCTCATAATTTCCCTAATTATTTGTTATGATTGGTTTTTTTCATGGTAAAGGCCTTGTGTGGAATACTTTGAAATGTGTAATATATTTGTCATGTGATAATCCCCTATCCTCTAGTCTCCATAACCATCTAGTCTGAACCCATGTGTTATTTAAAATCCGCGCTAGTGTATAACATGTTTATGCGATACGACCGGCACGGTTAGTCTACATGCCATAGGAAATACACATTATGAAGCATCATGCATGAAGATGTATGACTCACTGTGCCGTCCGTATCGCATAACACATATAATTATCCCATATACAGTAGCAGGAATTTCAAATAGCGCATGGTCGACAAAATGCTTTTAATTTGTTTTTATGGTTAGTATAATTCCGTTTCCCCATAAACCACTCATAGTGTTTCAATAATTGTTTTTATCGCGTATATTGTGTAAAGTTATTCTTGATACATTTTCTCCTTTAACAGTGGTGTTAATGTTATAACACTCAATACCACAGTGCCCACTTCCTTTATGAGATCCCTTACTGCCAAGCTAAATCGCGAATTTTTAATTCGCCTTGTCATTTACTCCAATGGTTAAAAAAAAATGGCGTCAAACCAGGTGGTCTGACTGTCACGACTAAATCATGTGACTTTCATGACGTTTTGTATTCTCATTCCCAACCGGCGGCAATCGCCCCGGGATTAGTGTAAAGAATGAACTTCGCCTTCTGGCAGAGGGACTCGTATCTGATCCGTGACCTCCTTCGCCAGCCCAAATAATAGCGCGCCCTTGATCAAATGACCTCTGAAGGACATATTTTTCCATAAGTTTATGCCAATTTTTCACAATGCAAGAATTTAAACTAACGATAAGTGGACATAATGAAGATTCGAATCCTACTCTCACCCTACACAGAGGAATCTGTGGTAGAGGATAAACCCCAATACCACAGACGTAGCTAACTCATGCGTTCCAGCGTGTTTTACTTTTCCTATTTACAAAATTTATTGTGCTCTAAAAACATTTTCAAAATTGTTTTATTCATTCGTTTATGCCCCAAATGCATGGGTAACATGTTCATGAAACTAATATTACCTACCACTTAAGATTTCAATCACCCTAAACTTCCAAAGTTCCATGAAGTTTCCGATAATATTACGTACACCCGGTAATGTTGTCCAAAATTCCGTGTAATCAATAATCATCAAGTGACGTATAAGGTCATGTCAAACTACTTTTTACACAAGGGAGACTAATCCAGTTGTCGTCATTGCACATATCCCGAATTCACCATGTTCCGTTACCAAACTAACGATAGCACTATCGCCAATACGGTTTGACGAGGATTAATTCCAAGGCATATCGGGATACCTGCGGAGATCAGTGAACATCGTGTAAATCAATTGCTCTAACGAAATGGCTGCTTAATCAAACTCTACGCAGATTAAAAAATTCTTAACTTCTCTATTATTAACAATCATTTTTAATTTGTCAAAATTAACTAAAATATGAATTGTATATACCATTTGAAAATTTCACACGTGCCTTTTCTGATGGTACCACTACCTAATTTCACATTTCACCACTTTGATGAGTTTAAGACGCTAATGATTCATAATATAGCAGGGAAATGGTAAATGTTAAATTGACCTCGGGTCATTTGTTTAGCGTGTTTATAAACCACAAATATTGAGTAGCTTTTGGTGGAGTGAAACGATCCCGTTTTCTTTCTTTTTTTCAAATACGAGCTTTATATTTTTGAAATCTTCGTGACGTTTTGAAGTTAACAATTGTGTCTACGTGATTTTGTTATAAGGACACTATTTTGAAGAAGGGAAACAATTCCATCACCAGGTAAAATCAGGTTATGTAGTTTGCGGTAAGACGCTACAGCGCAATGCAATTAAACCTTACATTCGTCTGTGTCCTGGGTTATTATCAACTGACACAGATTCGATCTTTGTACTCTCCCCCTGCAATGCAGTTTTTTGAAATTGTGAGTGTCTTTTATATAAATTTTCAGTAGACATAATTTTGACCCTTGTTTACAACAGGCTAATATCGCTTCACACTGTGGTTGCGTATTCGGGTGCAACCTCAAGCCTAATTACGTAACATTCTCATCAATCACCTTTTTTCTCTAGTTATAATTATCGTAATCCATGTAGTCTGTTGTAACCAGCTAGCGGGCCAGCTTGGATTGGCAAAAATAGGATAAGTTTTTGCATACGCATACTACCAAAATACCTAGGCACGTGGATTTCTATTTGAGGGCAATAACTTATAGCTAATCTTTTATTTTTTAATTACGTTACTTTGGCCTGCACCCCTGCATATATTTTATTTTTTTCAAAGGCCTGTCTATTTTAATATGGCGGTGAATCGCCTGGCAGCGTCAAATATTGCAATGTTAGGATAAAAAATTCCATTCCCCTTTAGAGGGCGACGAAATAAAAAACCCTTTTAAAAAAAAAAAAAAAAACGGGCCCGACCGACCCCGATTTTTCGGTTTTGCAGAATTTTTTTTTTGTAGTTTTTCCAAAATCATGTCAAATCACAGGCCTGTTTTAGCCCAAATTTTATCGATTTTGGCAATTTTTTTATAGAAAATTGTTTGTAAAAATTTTCATTTTTTCTCAAACATCTGTATTTGTCCGATTTTGGGTTATTTTAGGAGCCAAATTTGAGCTCCAGAAAAGAACACAAAAAATATTAAAAAAAGAAAAAATTCCGCACCCGACCGACCCTACAGGGTTTTCTTTTTTTCGTCGCCTACCGTTCATTTCGTCATGCAGAGCCTCAATGGTTTTTGTTCCTTTGACATTCGTCCTACATTTCTGTAAATATATTCACGTTAAAGGTATTTTGGTACGGGATGAATTTAGTATTCTGCCCCCAATTTTAAATTGCCAACCTTTTCACAGCTGTTTATTCCGTTAACGTTGCCGAATTCGTATCCTTGTGCAGAATACTAAAATTCTTTCCTTTTGTACTTCAATTTTCGGCGCTGTTTTGCCAGTGAATCGCCGACGCTACGGGCATGCTAAAAATAGAATTCGCTCAAGCATCATTACCATCGCATAAATTAACCATGACCATGGACCGTTTTTGTTTGTGACGTGCTTGCGCAACAAAGTTACGAAACCTCGATTGTGCGTGGCTTACCCACCACAAACAAAACCACTCCGGTCTCCTGGTTAACTTATGCGCATGCGTACTGATGCTTGAGTTAATTCTATTTTTAGATCCGGTAGCGTCGGCGATTCCCCCCGGCAAACACACCGAAATCTGAAGTCCAAAATACCTTTTCGCGTGAAATATATCTTACAGAAATGTAGACGATGTCAAAGAACAAAAACCATTGAGGGCTGCATTATACGAAATTAACGGTAAATGGTGGAGTAACATTGGCCTATTTGCCGTCTGCAGGCTATTCACCGCCATCTTAAGAATATACACTTTTGAAAAAAATAAAAATACATGCCAGGGGGTGTCAGGCCAAGAAAATACGTAATTAAAATCAAGTAGCCTAAGTTATTGCCCTTAAATTAGAAATCCATGTGCTATGTATTTTGGTAGTATGCTTACGGTATAATACTATGCAAAACTTTATCCATTTCGTCACCCAATCTGGCAAGCCTGCTGTTTCCAAAAGACTTACATGGCGGAAGATCATTATATCTATAGAAAAGTGATTGGCATCTGTTACGTAATTAGCCTTGAGTTGCATCCGAATCCTAGAGGTTACGATATTTGTATCGGACATTGGATCGGCGGCCGATTTTGCTAAATCGGCAAAAGATCGGATCGTCAAAATATGTTCGAGCTTGCCGATCCTCAAAAAGATATATTGAATGAAAGAAAGGGACAAAGTATAATGGGAATTTTACCAGATTTTTTAAGTTGGAAAACACGAGTTAACTCAAACTGATTTTAATATGTGTATTTAGCTATCATCTTCAATCAATTATACTCTTACTTCTAGCCTACATGAAAAACTTAAGGCTAATGAGCTACTTAAGTAATAATCCTATCACGACTCAACTTTCAACAAGGCGGTTCCAAATTCAGCTTACTGCAACTGTTATGGTCCCTGTCTAAGTTCCACGCATGATAGGCGCATTTGGGACCTCTGCTCTCCAACGGAAAATCGTCGTTGGTAAGTGAAACTTGATAAAATTACTGGCTTTAATGTTTTAGTATTTTTGTCTCTTTTGTGTGCTTTCATTTCAAAGCCTTCAATGAACCTAAAAAATCCTTAGAAGCAAGTCCAGCAATTACGGCTGAAATATTCCCGTTTCCAACTCGTTTAACTTATTTTTTAGGTTCGTTTTCCCTTGCAGTGGCCTGTATTATTTGTACGCACAACAGTGTCTTAATAAATACGTAGAAGAGTCTAAGTTGTTTTTGTCAACCATGAAAATTACTGCTTTAAGTTTTTATTATTTTTGTATCTTTTGTGCTTCAAGTTCAAGCCTTCAATGAACATAAAGAATCCCTTGAGAAGCAGAGTCAGAAATACGGCCGAAATATTCCCATTTTCATCTCTTTCGTTACGTATTTTTGTAGGTTCGTTTTCACTTGCAGTGGCTGTATTTTTGTACAGCATCACAGTTGTCCATATAAATACGTAGAATAGACTAAGTTGTTTTTGTCAAACTTGCGCTGCAATGAATTCTTCATTACTAATTGCATAGAACATACATTTAATTCATAAATATTGTTGTCACCACCTCTATAGCTTAACCAAGCTCACGTGGTGCTACTACTCATCGTCATTTCATCTCCTCATTGATTGGGACGTGCTTAAGAGAAAGGGGATCAGCAGAAGTTTGTTTTGATTTATAAACGGCGGTAACGGAAGTATTTTTCCCACATGTTTTGTTGTGACACAGAAACCCCTGCAAAAAATTCTAATTCATTGGATACTGCGTGATAGACTAACGTTTAACAGCCATAGATCTATAGAAAGGGTGTCAATGACTACTCTAAAAAATCAAGGTTTCTTTTATGGATGTTTTTTGCAATCAGAGGGGGTCAGAAATTTTGATTACATACGAGAACATCCCTCAACTAGTTAAACCTATGGAACCCATGGCCCTGAGAAAAATTAAACATTCTTAATCGGTAGTTTTAGCTCTGTGGGCTCTGACGAGCACCAACACCTTTTCCCACACAATGCTAGTATGCTACGTAATTAGGCTCAGTAATATGCAAGCTCATACTTTCCGGGGAACCACCGTAGTTTTTGATACACGAGCCAAACATGATCGCGCGTTGTTGACCTGTGGTTCAGAATGAATATCAATTTTTGTGCTTAGAAATAAATAAACGCTAATCCCACAAGGCATGTGGCGCTAGCTCTCTCTATCCATGCTCTCCTTGATTAGTATGAATATCATAAAAAGAATAATGGGACCATCAGTCAGCAAGGTCAATGAATTTCTCAGCCCTTGCGAGGCGCAGTACACATTCCGCTCATGCAAATCGCTATGCTCTTCAGCTGTTCCCTGTTTGACTCTAAGCCCGTGTTTTCTTCCCGGGGAATCCCATTTACGTCATTGAGATTGGATTGCGGGGGTTTGGGGGGGGGTTATACTTAACCAGTGACAAAAATGTTAAAAGAAATGCACTTGGGAAATCATTAAAAAATATGACAATGATAAGAATGGATCCAATTGATTTGTAATTGTTCTTAGCGAAACAAGAATTTTATAAACATAATTTTTCGGCCATTTTTACCGCAATTTAAAACTGCAGTACTATAGAGTCGTACACGCACATGTCCTTTGCACCTGTCCAAGCATATTAGCTATTGTAGACGGGCTGACCTGGGGATGGACGGCACTTGAATGCCGGTCGATCGACTACTGTATAATTGTAACAAAAAGTTTGGATTTATTAAACTTGAAACCGCATCATTTATTGAAATGCAATATAATAAAGGAATCTTCAATTTTAAAATGAGCATGAGGTCTGAATCTGATGAACTCAGGACCGGAGTTGTTTTGGGCGGAATTTACAATGCCGCTTATTGATTGGGGCGGTACTTTATATTTTCACCCACATTCTGTAAGTAAAAGATAACTTTTCCTCTAAAATACCCCATCGGAACTTGTAAAAATGTTGGACCACCGATTTATTACTAAATCCGTCCGCCAATTCCTATAGTTTTAAAAAGTTGACCACCAGTGCAACTCCTACTACTACTCACTAGGTTGGTCGTCTTTACCATCTAGGACAAACCATCGGATCGGAGCGGTGGATCGGCCGATACGACAAAAAAAGTATCGGGCATCGGATCGGCAAAGGAAAACCTGGATCGGTTAATCTCCATACCGATACGCACACACATGTTGTGAAGGCGATAAGCATATGTACAATGGTTCAAATTAATTTTACTGAAAATTCTTATAAAAGGACACTTACAAATTCAAAACTGGCATGCAAGGGTGAGAGTGGTTATGTGTGTACTTATAACTATTCATTTTGTCCCACATTATCTTTCGTTTTAATTATTTCATGTTGCAAAATGGCATACTTCTGGAAACCATAATGTCCTTCAGAGTTATTTGATCTCGGGCGCGCTGTTATTTTGGGCTGGCAAGTAGGTTCACGGATCAAAAACGAATCCCTCTGCCAAGAAGGCGAAGATCATTATTTCACATAATCCGGTCTATTGCCGGTTGAAAACCGAATACAACCTCACTGAACGTCACATGTTTGAACACGTGCTTTAGTCGGTACAAGTAAGACCACCTGGTTTCGCCGCCAGTTTTTTTGTTTTTTAACCCATTGGAGAAAAATGACAAGGTCGAGTAAAAATTGCAACGCATTTCTTCTTTGTCAGTAAGGGATCTTCATAAAGGAGGTGCACTGTGGTTATGGATCTGTAATCCACCTTACGAGAAGTTAAGTTAGGAATAATAATTCGTATTGTAGCGTGATTGTCCCCAAGTCAATTTCAGCCACTGGCCCTCGTTTCCAAAGGTTTTTCAGTGGTGACGCCCGCAAGCTGGCAACAATCCAGGGGCCACCCAGGGTATGCGGTCACTATTCCGAATGTAGGTTATGATGACTTGGAGGTGGGATTATTTAGGCATGCACATGCCAAATATATTATTACGCATTTACAAAGTAATTCCAATAAAGGTTACCATGAGACCAAATAATAAATAATTAAGGGAACTATGAAGTCACACATTTTTATTTCTTGTAAACCAATATATGACAATATTATAATTATTCAAACCGGTATTTTCAAACATTGCTACTGCGCATGATGGTCCGTGGCGGTTTACGACGGGAAAAATACAATTCTGAAATTTTCCTCGTAAAACACAGGTGTAATATTGCAATCCGACCCTAAAACAAAAACCCGACCTAAAATGGCAATGACGCTCTCACATAGTACATACATTTGGCTGTAGTTTACCGATCTAATTAGTGGTCATTTCGTACCTAATTCGAAAATGTCATTACAAGACTCAGAGATCCCCGTATCAGTTTTTTAAGATGTCAAAATTCCATAATTCTATGGGGAAAGCGATAGATTTTTCACCAAAAAATGCAACGGAGGTGGCCGTTTCGTCTTGTTTTTGCGAGGACTCAGTAAGGTAGATTACCCATGAAATTGATGTTTTCTGGGATTTATTTTGAAGTTATACTAAAGTTGGAAAGAGTGTCAATTTCTCCCTTTAAAATGAGGGGTATAATCACCTCTCTAGGGTTGTAATAAGCGAAGTTCCTAGAAATATGTGTCTTAAATACCACTTTTACCACTTATTTCTAACACGTTTGGTCGTATTGGTTACATAATAAAAACGAGTGACCTTGAATGTGGCTTTGACTGTATTAATGCCCTGTTTCACTAATAATCATGCATTCTTTCCTGTTTTCCCACCTTTTAATCAATGTTTGAAGGGCATTTACACCTTGTCAAGCAAACTAAGGAGCCATCAACTACTTTGTTCCACGAAAGACGACCGCAAAAACAAAAGCCTCGCAGACCGTACGAGTGACGCACAAACCCTCATTCCCTTCGACCCAAAACCACACCCAATTGTTTCACCATTTTGTTTGTAAAAACCAGACATTTACAATGAAAATACTAAAGAGACCTTAGAACACAATTTTGAATCAGAGAAACATTTCAAAATCATGATTTATTTGTTTACATCCTCATTTTCCCATTGATTTTGACTAAATCATAATAACATTTTTAAAAAATGAAAGGAAATCACACAATTTTTTATAATTTACCCATTTAGCACCCAATTTGGGCCATTTTCCTCTTCCCGCCAAAATTGTCAGAAAATAGGCCCAAACGTATTCTTGTAACCCCAAATGGTGAAATTTTACGACACCCATTCAAACATTAATGTTGGGGTCATGCACAATGTTACTAAACAGACCATCGTTTAATAACTTCCTCTTTCTCTCTTTTAACAATCTTTTTTATAGTGACAAAGAGCATAATCTATTACAATGTTGCCAGGTTCCCACAAAGTTGGCATTGTGCTTTGTTTTATCCATAATACAACAAATTTGCCTGCCTTTTTTACATCTTAATATTACAAAAAAACTCACCCTAAACCACCAATAAATATATAGTTTCTGAATGTTTTGCTGAAAATCAAAAATCTCTTGGGTTTTAAATAGAAGCACCTTAATAAAAGATAAATGGATAAAAAAATTCAATTTTCAAAACAAAATTACTACTCCGAGTGAAGTATACAGATGACGATTATCCTGGATCACTGAATTAGTAAACCATTAAGAGACAGCAGCAGGCAGGCAGGTAGACTGAGTGACAGGAAGCGAAACCTATATCTCCTTTCAGATATTTCTATCATGTGGTTGTTAATAGGACTTTTTAGTTTTGTTAGGTGCGTATGGCGTGGATTCGTGATTTATGGCGCTGAAAATACCTATTTATCAGTGCGAGAAAAAAAGCGGGAAGTGCCGAAAATCGCGCATTAAAAAGCTGGTTTTCTAAACGCCTATCCCATAGGAATCAATTTGGAGGTGAAGAATTTCATGTAGTTGGAAGCTGTCCTGGCTGGAAATTATATCGGCTTCCGGGAAAGTTACATTGTTTCCAGCAGGTTTTGTTGTAATATTGCTATAGTTACAACGTTTTAAGCGAGAGGGGGTTAATAAAAGAAAAAGAATAAGAAAAAAAAAATTAAAAAAATAGAAAAAATGAAGAAAAAGAAAGAAAAACAAAAACAACATAGATTCTTTGATATAAATAAAAAAATAAATACACAAAATATAATATAAATAAATAAACAAAGAAAGATAAAATAATAAAAACATAAAAAAAAATATTAAAAAATGGGAAAAAAATGACATTTGGTTAAACTAGCGCCCTCACAGGCTAAGCGACAGGAAAATGGGGCGACTTTTGGCCATTTGCCGCGCCTTGGCGCGGCCCTTGCCGAGGTAGGCGAATTGTTGGCAACACCCCTGGGCCAAAAACGAAACCAGGCGATGCTGAGTGTGAGAGAAATCGGTACGGGCTTGGGCATCCATTATACACGCGATCACTTCTTCCTGTAATAAGGTAACAGTGTTAAGATTCGACATGTATGGCCTAGGTCAGGTACAGTACAATCAATACCCGGCGTCATACAATTCTGTAAACGTCCAAACAGTGACCACTTTATACATTTTAGAAATCTTACCCTCGTCCTGATCGTACATCTTTCAGGATATAAAACAAGAAAATTAATTCCGTAGATTAACGACAACAAAATGTGGTATAAATGGCTGATGAAATAAGATTGGAACGGATTTCCAAACGAAACAATCGCATAAAACACACAACCTAGGCATCAGCCATTTTGTGTGTATTGTTTGTTGACAATGTTCAAACATATTCTACGTTACGGAAAATCTCCTATCAGGCTCAAACCTAATCCACAAAATTACGTACGATGCCATGACTCGCTATATATAGTTGCGAATGAAGGGGCTTAGGACTAAGGTAGCCTACCATTGATTTGTAACATTGTAAGTTTGTCCCGGAAAATTACGTTCTATCTATACAATAAAATTTGTCTCAGACGAAATGTGAAAAAGGCAAGGCGGAACACGTTTTAATTAGCTTTAAATATTATTTTGAAAAATATGTTTAATATGAAATGGGTTGTTGTTTTTCTCATAGAGTTATACAAGAAAGCTTTCTTATATGTATAACTCTAGTTTTTTCTGCATTTTTGAGCCATTCTTTTAAATTTGAGACCACTTCCGGCCGCTTTTCCTTTTTTTAGAATTAAAAAAAAAAAATCGAGTGAAAAAAAATAATTAAACAGAATGCGAGCGGTTTCTGAGACAACATTTTACCTTGCAACAATCGGGACAGCGGGAACTCCGGTTGGGGTGGGGTAGCCGAGGTGCTCTGACTAGCCACTCATTGGGGTCGTGTATCGCCCGGGCTACGACGTGTTCGAGCTAGGATGGGTGGGGGGGGCACTTGTATTCAAAGGTGGATATGATGCGTGATCAAAAAAAAAAAACAAAACAAAAACGCTTAAAAGGATCCTTTTTCCACAGGCGATGTCGCCGGTACATATACTATTCACTCAACATCATTCTTTATTCATAAAAAAAATGTAGCATAGAAACCCAAGGACACGGTTTGGAAATCACCACCACGTCCAGGCGTGGTATATAGAACACCACAAAACACAAGCATAAAACAATTTTAAATACACACACACACGACGACGCACGCGCGCGCACACACCACACCCACACACACACACAAACAAACAAACACACACAAAACCAACAACGTCTCGCGCAACAACAACCCCACACAATACACACGATTAGGGTGTCACAAACAGAAAAATCTATGGGACAAGGTTTGTTCTTAACCCTGAACTTTGTGATGTACATGTTTAGTGTATAAGGGCCTATATATTCACGTTAAGCAGAGATCAAAATCATAAAAGAATACAGTTGTAATTGTAAGTACAGCAAATCAAGGGTATATTAACGACACATGCATTGCTTACTTGTTTAGGGTACAAAACGACAAAAATCCTTTGTTTGGGTGTAGCAAAAACAGACAAAAATACCACAAATACCTGTTGTTAGGGTATCCCAGATAGCACTTGTTTATTGGCTCGAGATTGGTTTCCCATAGGTAATCTTTGGCATCGCGGCGCAATTGTGGTGCCTATATTGGGACAATGTTGGTCTTCTCCCTGGATACAATTGGTTTTTCAATCGCCAATATTGATTTGGCATCATAAACTATCACGGCTATATTGGGCCATATATTGGTTGCCCCATTGGCAATTGTGATAAGGTTTCATATTGGCAAAAAACCCAATATTAGATCCAGTATTGGGCAGCCGAGCAGCAACAACACAATCTTATCATGGAAATGCATTGGCATCATACTAAACCACAACCTATATTGGTAAAAATTGATTCAGTTGAGTCCAATACTCAAATTTTAGATGTGGTCAGCAAGCCATGAGTTGAAAAAATATTGGCCCGATAGGAAGTCGAGCCAATTTTTCAACTCATGGCGATCTATAAATTTGGTATGTGCTTGGCCATTTTAATCATTTGTGTCCTTATTACAGATAATACACATTTCATTTTGCTCCAATAAATCCTCACACAGCATTCTTTGGCTGAGTGTGATGTGTATCCAGAGCCACCCTCTTTTACTTGGACAAAACCGATTTAAAACTTTGGTCAATATACTACAAAAACCTATTTATAGCTATGAAGATACTTGGAATCCTGCAGACCAAATAAGTATCAATATACAATTGTGAAACACTGAAAAACATCAAAAAGTAATGAGAACTACCCAACCACTGGTAACCACCCAGTAATGGTATCCCCAGACATGGAACCGCCTAAAAGTGAAACCACCTAAGGGACAAATGAAATCACCTAAACACCAGGAACCATCAAACCCCCGAACCATAAAAGCATGGGGCCCAGCCAGGCATTCAACTAGCATCAAACAACAGGAACCCCATAACACTGAAAACCACCCAAAACATGGACAAACCAAACACTGGGAAACACCTAAGCAATGGGAATCACAAAAAAAACACACTTGGGGGGGTGGGGGGGGGGGAAAATCACCAAACACCCCTGATACCCACCAAACACTGGGAACCACCAAACATGGGAAACCACCACCATACTTGGAACCACTAAACACTGGGAACCACCACCAAACACTGGGAACCAGCAAACACGGAATCCAACAACAATCTGGGAACCACCAAAACAAAGACGCTCACTTATGACCACCCCCACCACCAAAATGAACACTCCTTAACTGGCATCCACCATCCTTCAGGCAAGTGCAAATAAATATTGATATTTTCATCACCAGGGTGGACACTATATCTACAGTGAGAGCTGAACTGCAGTATAGGGATAGGGTATTGGAAGTCCAAGTGGTGAAAAAAAAATTGGGCACCCAGGGTTTTTTGCTGGCATTTTGATGACTGAACTCCTCATTTTGATTGAGGTTTTTTTTGGCTTCTTTTTACTTTATGGTGTGGCTAGTAGTTAAAAAAAATCAAAACTCTTGGCCATGCACCTGCCGTGGCCCGGCTGCCCGAGTTTGCTTTGGCCCTGCCACGTGATGTATCTGCACTTGTGCGATTTGTATACTATACTGTGGAAAGTGGCTTGCGTGGCCCTACTTGGTAAAATGGTGCCGTTTGGCCCCCCCCCGACCTACTTGGTAAGGAGTGGCGCTGCCGTGGCCCTACTTGAGTAATTAAAAGTGGCTTGCTCGTGGGCCCCTACTTGGGGAAAGAAAAAGGTGGCTGCCGTGGCCTGCTTGGTTTATTGAAAAGTGGCTGAAGTGGCACCAATATTGGGGAGAAAGTGGCCTGCCGTGGCCCTGCCTTGGGAAAATCCGCTGCCGTGGCACTATTTTGTAAAACGTTTCGCTGCCGTGGAGGCCGGCTTAGTTTGAAGTTTCGCTGCCGTGGCCCGGCTAGTGAAGTTTCGCTTGCCGTGGCCCGGCTAGTGAAGTTTCGCTGTCGTGGAGAGAAAAAAAAAAAACAGGCAGGTATGAGAATTTGTCAGAAGTTGCAGCATGCATTCACATGAATGTCGATGGATTGCTTGTCTCAGTAATCCTGTGAGGAAGCGGGTGAGATGAGTCTGTGAGTGGTGAGATTCAGTTTGTGCAAAGTTGTGTTTTTTGTGCGATTAACCCTTACGTTCCCCGAAATACATTGAAAAGCACTTCTGAAAGATAATGCTTTTTGGCGGTCAAATCCGCAAACGCTCGTTCATACCGTTCACGTTCATAGACTGGGGAAAGAGCAAAGTAGGCGATAAATTGTTATCCCTAAAAGGGTGTATTGTGGCGTATGCTTAGTAGTTAGATAATCATAACTGTACCAAATTGGAGTAACTCATAATACTACAATATACCACAGTAATAAACCAAAAGCTGCACCATAGGCAACAATTTACAGGGCTGCCAAGAGAAGTTACGGGCCCAGGGAACCTTGGTGGTATTCCCTAAACTGCAGACTGTGTTATATTGTGAGGACAGACCACAGATAACAATATACACAACTTTCATCATACTTGCACTTCCATATAGACCACAAATCCACAAAATTGATTGTGGTATTGTATTGTTGTATATGCTTAGTAGTTAGATAAATCATAACTATACCAAAATTGGAGTGTAGTAGTAGGTAGTACTCATCATATACCCACAATATACCACAGTAATAAACAACAACAAGCGGCACCATAGGCCACAATTGTTTACAGGGCTGCCAGAGAGCAGAAGATTGCGGGCCCAGGGAACCTGGTGTTTATAGGCTTAATGGCGCGGGTCGGGGCGGATGTACTTGAATGTGACACTTGCCAACACTTAATATGCCAATGACTAAGATCACATACCACAAACTACAACAAAAATAGTGTAGGTTCTGCGTAATAGTCTATTACCACAATATACCCCCACAATATTACATTGTGTGGTTGATTCTCAAAAACCATAATAATGTGACCAAAATTGGGCCAGCATAGGAACAACACTTGGATTAATATATAGCAATATTTTTCCAATATTTCTCCATATGGGGCCAGGATGGCCAATCTTGGGCCAATGAGCAGAATATATTTATCCAATATTTGTAGCAATACAAGGCCAATCAAAACCACAATATTGGTCAGTATTGAGTCCAAGCAATGTGTTGCTGTGTGGAGTTTTTAGTTTCGGTGGAAATACTTGTTTAGGGTTGAAATTATTTTGTAAGTCCATGTTTCACGCACCAATCCCATGTTTTTACATGCAAACCAGCGACGAGTGCGAACAGTGAACCTGTTGTAGAGATCAGTGCAGAGAGACGTTTTGACAGTGTTCGAAAAACAACTGGGGCTGGAAATATCCTCGTGTCTCCTTTTGTTAACACCACTCACAAACTTGCAATATTTGAATCCAAGCTGTATATAACTATAACAGGTATATATGGATTGAGCCATTAATTTTTAGAACAAATGTGGCATTATTTTTCCTATAAGGAAATATTTCAAGTTGTTATAACTTGAAACTAACCCAAATAAACCACACTATTTACCATGGTCGTCATATGAGCGTGACATTGCGCACAATAGTTGTGCAAATTTATGCAATCTTGAATAAATCATGCATTCACACAGTCTTCTTCTTCTTTTGCGTATCTCAAAGTCCATTGATTATTGCTTGTGTGGAGCAAGGATTTATTCAGCTGAGCAATCTGATCCAGGGCCGAGTGTCTATCAAGATACGGACCCTAAAATGGCCCGCTTTTTTAGGCTGGAACGGAATTGGAACAGTCAGGGGGTTTTCACCCTACTATACTATTAATCGGGGGGTTTCACCCCACTCTTATTCAAAACTGGGCTGTGATGTACATGTAGGCTACACTGGGACCGACGGCCTTCTGTTCCTTCTTAACGTCCCTCCGAAAAAGGGATGCTTTCATTGTGCCCAATTCCTAGTGAACATATTCTGCTTTTTAATCAATAGCTGGTTATATCTATACAGATCAAATCACACTTGAGTATGATAACAGGGGTTTATGTATGATAAGGATAAATACCGCCACGCCCAGTGCTTTCTTCTAGATATCGATCGCGACCGTATTGGGACCGTCAGGCAGCCCGATGTGGAGCTTAGCTGCCGCAGGGACCCATACGGTCAAGTGCGATTATCTTGAAGAAGCACTGTTGGCAAGTTATTGAGTATATTACCCATACTAATGTTTAAATGTTAAGAGTTCATGTACATTATTTTAAAGGATACGGGGGTATATGAGAAAGAAATTCAAGACGAAGACGAGAAAAAGTTGGCTGGTTATAAAGTTATTTTATATAGACCATTTATGTCCGAGGTCTTGAATGTACATGGATGCCTCTTTTATAGTTTGGTTAACTGCCTACTCATTACTTGAGTCTAATCGATTGTGGGAATCCTGTACTTTTTCTTCAGTTTCTTCAACTATTATTTTTTCCAGAAAGGGCATTTGCTTGGATGACTTCTTTTAAGTTACATGGCATGGTATTTTTTTAAAGGCATCAACAGTAAATCCTGTGCACTGTTTGGTTAACAACCTTTTCTAGGCCTGCGTTTATATTGTTTACTCCTGGTGGTTGTCTGTTTTGGGATCTATTCTAGCTTCTTCATTTTTTTCTTTTCCATTTTTCTATTGAAGTTCTAACTTCTTTTAAATATGCCTGAGTAATGTGACGGCTTACCTACTTTGCCCATAGATGAGTACAGTCGGACGCAGTTTTGTCCCCTTGTTGTTCTCAGTTTTCGTTTGAGATCCCTGTTTCCCTCCCTGCTTAGGTGTCTGTTTGCTGATCTTAAGGGCCTTTTCATTTTCTCTTTGTAAGTTCTCCATATCGACTTCACACGTGGTAGTGCTATCCTGTGCAGAAGTGCTAACTGGAGGCCAGCATCTTCAACATATTCGCAGATGTGTTTTGCTTTCCGTTAATTGGTATGCACTGTTTAGAAATGCAGCAATTTCTATCTGCCTGTGGCTTGCACCTGGTTTTTCTTGTTGCTATTTTTCTTCATTCTTTACTAAACAACGATCTTTCACTTCTCATGAAGACCTAAAGGATCCTTGAGCGAGGCCTGCTATTTTAATGGCCTTACATATATTTCATAAAATTGATGAAAGTCAACTGTCCTTTTCGCCGCTTAACATATTGAAGATTTCCAAGCAATTCCATTGTGAAATGAAGTTCTTCTTCAATTGATTTAAGCCTTTGATCTGTTTTGGCATTTTAATCCTGCTTCACTGGATAATGGTCCAAATATATCAGGCCACTTTGGGGGCAGTTGTATCAATACACTTTTTTCGATAGTTCTTTCACCTTGTAATTAATGATGTTATTCAACTATCTATCTACAAACTACTCAAAAATGTACTTCTAACTACCAAGAGCTACCTCTATCTACTATCTACGTATCATGAGTTTTGTAAACAAAGTAAAACAACTTACTTCAGTACCTGTGCTTGTCCAGTCCTGTCAGTCAAGGAGCATACCGGAGAAGCACACACAAAAATCAATCAATCACCAGCACAGTGATTTTAAAGTTCATCAGTTAAATATCTAACTACATAAAATGAAACATCACAACAAGAAAAATAATATGGTCTCACACCTCCACAATCAATTACAGATGCAGAATAAAACCTAACTAAGGCAGAGATGCCATATGTACCACCACCCCCTTACAAAGTTCTACATGGCAACAATTTGTTTTTATTGTTGCCTTAGGGTTAAGGTGTTTGTTAGCGTAAGATCATAAAATAAAAAGAATTGTGCTTTCCTTTGCTACAATTTGAAAAAGGGGGTACTTGGACTCTTTCCAAATTAAAGCAAAAAACGCAAACACATAGGAAAGCTTGTATTTGGTGTACCATGTACCTGAACACCACATTGGCTTGTTTGCAGTTTGGCTCAAATTTCCCTTCAAAGCTCGATTAAATGTGCAAAATCACACTTTTAAAAGCTAAAATCTTGTGCAAATCGTTCACGACAAAAATAGCAATATTCTTACCCAGGCCTTTCGTAAATGATCGCACGATAGGAAACCCCCATCCCGATGATTTTTTTAGTCATCTCAAATGGCCGCGCCCGTCGAAGAACACTGGGAGGTTGGGATCAAAAAAAGCGTGATTTTTGGCGAAGAGATTCAGATTCTGATGCAGAATTGGAGGGATTTGATGCAGATAAGATTGAGGAGGAAAGAAAAAAGCTGAAAATAGTGAGTCCTGAAAATAGACTTTGAGGTATTGGAGCTGATCATGTACCAATTGCGTACGTGCCCAGGCATGCCAATCTGAGACCCGCCTTGCCTGCTAGATGCTAGCCTACCTTATGTTGACATGGAAGGTTGTATATCATAACACAACATTTTTGTTTTTTTTTTTTTTTTTTTTTTTTTTTTTTTTTAAGTTTTGTCTTTTTTTAACAAAAAAATAAATTATATAATCTGATATATATACCGTAACCACTTGGGCATAAGCCCACCACCTTCGGGTATAATCCGCACCCCCCCAATTTTTAAAAACCGAAAATTTTTTTTAAAGAAAATACACTCGGGTATAGCCCGGTGGTAATTTTTAGCATGCACGAAACAATGTGGCAGTAATTACACAAACAAAACACGTTTAAAACTATTCTATAGCTATTAAAGTAGAGCCCAATACATTGGGATGACTTAATGTTTGCTATAATAACTTTTGAGGAATGTGATGGCGACAAATTGAACATAAATGTATTAATATCTGCTTCAACTAAAGGCATGGGTACATTAAGGTATCTGATGATAGTATGCTCTTGAAATAATATTTGCAATTTTGTTTCTGAATTATTTGCTCCAATTCTACTAGCCCCCTCCACGGGTATAAAGCCCACCCCTATTTTAAAGTAATCTTCCATTTGGGGGGTGGGGCTTATACTCGAGTGTGTACGGTAATTATAGGCCTAATTGTCACTTTTATTACATCAGATCAACATGAGCAATTCTGTGATGGAAATTTATGTTACTGTTCATTACGTGACGTAGTCACAAATATGTGGCTTGGGATAATGGTAAAATGGGTGGGGGTCCGAAATTTTCGGTATATGGCGTCTCAGTAAAAAGGGTGTGGGTCAAATAAAACAATGGTGGGGGTCCCACCCCACTGCCACTATGATTATGTTAAAACCCATTGCCTCCTTTTTTGTAATTCCTAGACTATAAAAAAATCCAATCTTTCTGCATTATTCTTTCTCATGTCTACTATATGCGAAATAAATTCGCACATTCCGTATGACCGAAAAGTGTAATCATATAATCCGTTATATACGCTTTTACAATGGAAATGGTAAATTTAACGTCTTCTTCGTTGCGACTTTGATCAACTGAAATCTTTAATGTTTGGATATACAAACAATATGCTTTATCTTTTTACTAATTGAAGAGTTCTTACCACCAATGGATTTAAAGTCAATTTATTAACAGGGATACTGAATTGCGTATACTGTAGGGCCCATAAAACCTTAACGGGGTTCCCGATGGGACGTGACGTATACAATCGGGCCAAAAGTAAGGATATTTTTCAAGGCATCATATTTTCTGTAATATTTCGAAAAGATTAATCAGGGAATACCTTGTATTAGTACTGATATATATCATTAAAAGTGAAAACAAAATGGTGATTTTGTATTGAGTTTTTTTCAAAAAACAGACTCAGACTGAATTTACTACTTTTGCTACAAGGAAATTTTAAAAAATCAATGTTTTCAGATTAATCCTTTTAAATGGGGATAGTTTTTATTGAAAGTTCACAATCCTGGAAAATTCAGAGCGGCATTTTTACAACACCCGTATTGAAATCTCTCGTTCCCCTAACTTAAACCTTGGCCTGCCGAATCTGATCATAACTTAATAAGATATTTAATTGTGATAATGTAAAAAAAAATAACTAATTGAGTAAACCTAGTAGAATCCATCCCACAAATGGAACAACTTTAGCTCCGTCAATTTGGACCAATTCAGGTGTGTTATTTTATTCATTTTCGGGAATATTGATCGTCTAATTTAACCAGTCGTTTTATAATTAACTATTACGCTAATTAAAGATTTTAATCATGAAAATCTATAAATAAAGAAAACAATTTTGTCATTTCGATAATCAATTTAAGCATCTATAATTCATCTTACCTTTATTGGCACTGTCCGCGCTGTGCCTTTTGGAAGGAACGGACAGTATAGAATTATATCTTCATGCCAGTTTGTGAGCATAATAATACACTTTAAATAGTATATGACGTTTGGGTTTACACTTAATAACATGGCACCCGCTGAAGCGGTTCATCCACACTAGGGAAAAAACATGAGCAAAAAATAATTTATATTGAAACAAATAAACATTAACTTCTTTTATTGTAAATTGCTGTCCGTATTTTTTTGCACTACATAACTACATGTGTACTACCATAGGCTACAATGCAATCTCGAGTGTGATGATTGCGGGACCCCCGATCAAGACCTGTTTTAATGAGTATAATATCCAGTTCCAAAACATGTACATCGATCACCCAAATTTGTACCGTTAGTTTCACGGTTTTGCCTTATTTCCCTATATGGCTTAGGCCTACTCTACTGTGAAAGGCACTTGTAACTGTGATTCAACGATCTGGCATACAAACACGATAGATATCGACCAGGCATTAGACAATACTAAGCTAGCAAATTGGGTTCGCACAATTGTAACACGATGAAACTACGGTATGTGGAATTATCGATGAAATCTCCGGGGTAAAATCCTGTCTTCAGCCATTTCGTTTGACCCCTCCAACCAAACTTTTTCCCTCGATCGGGAGACTCTTAAACGTTCTAATCATTGACTGGATGGGCTCTCAAACGATTTTACTTGAGAAGACCCTCAAACAAAGCCCATCCCTAGTTTAATTTGCTTGCAAACCTACCCTCAACACTGCAATTTTTCTTCCTGGCAGGGTAGCAAGTCATCGATTGGTCGGTAAAAGAAACTTGCTTGTCTTGGACGTTTTTTGGCGCATAATATCAAAACGCACTGTCAGAACAACTGAAATTTTAAGAAATAGCATTTTCTAAAGATATGCGCACCATACAAAATTGAAGTGCTCTATGATGAACTAATGCACCAAACAAAAAAGTGCTAAATTAAACAATAAATTAAGATTTTTTAAAAAGTTGTTGAATGACTGATCAAATAATATCACATCGTATACCTTGACACAACTGGACGAAAACTAAAAACATATTCTCCTCAATATAATGGTGTATCACCAATCATATCGTGTCGCATATCAGGTGGTATGGTTAGTGTAATATATATCATCGGACCTGATGATATAATTTTCCTCCTGGTTATCACAAACATAAATATGGGACCGTCCCAACTATATTTGCAACTATGCGCCTATTCAGATGATAATATACTAATCGTGGGCGAATTGGTGCTTGGGCGAATTGGGACGAATTGGTACTTGGACGAATCATGGTACCCGGGACAGTTGGTTTTGGGACGAATTGGTACTTGGGCGAATTGGGGTGGGACAATTTGGTTTTGGGAACGAATTGACCTCAGATTCCTTGCTTGTTGGATATTAATTGAGTTAACAAACTAGACAACGCTAGAGCTCAAATAGAATTAAACCAAAGACTGAAAGTTGAAAATCAAACTAAAAGGTCCAGATTCGGCTTGTTCATGAGGCCTATCCTAGGTAAAGGAGTTCACATACACCCACGACAGAGGGAGCTGTTATCATGCATGTATCACAAGCTGAATAGCGCCTTACAGCACTAAAAATTGCTCACTGTGGAAATTCTAAAGCTCGCGCAACACATCGTAGCACCCCGGTCCTCAATACACGTCCCCATTCTTAAACAGCTGTGAAAATATAGCACTTTCACTGGCGGATGCCCGCGTTGGGGGGTTCAAGGGGTTCGGGAAATTGAAATCAAGGTAGTACTCGCTGCGTATTGACATTTTTTTAGGTTGAAGCGCTCGCGTCATACCGCGTTTGCTACGTTCCGCGCACCCTGCCCAATTTTTGCGTCTCGTTGCGTTCAACGGGTTGTTCGATGTTGTCACTGTGCATGGCAGTCCTTTCTTGTTTGTATTTAAGCGGCCGTAAGTTTATTGGGTTGAAGATGACCTCAAATTATGAGCCTGTTTAAGAATGAGAATAAGGTATGATTGGTTGGGGAACCGCTACTCCTCTTTACGACATTGAACTGCCCACACCATACACATTTTTGCTGGAAGGAACTGGCTCTGGCCTCGTTCTTCCACTTAAAATAAACATGGTATCCGCCTTGGTTTCAATTCCTCTTAAAGAGAGTACCAGGTTCCCAAAATCAACACCTTTATCCTCTAAATATGGAGTGTCTCAAGTCAGAGGGAGCAACCTCGGACTAGGCAATTCCTGTGGCCCTTGTATTTGCAATTGACACACGTGCCGCCCTTGACTTTATTGGTCTGGTACTGGCCAACAATTCCCCCCCCGAGGATTGAAGCGTCAGAAGATTGTGCATGTGTTTTTGTTTTAAAAAAAAATTTTTCAAAGTGGTCCAACTTCCAGTGAGTGTTTCTTAATCAACATTTTTCTATTTTTTCCCTATACATTTGTATGCCACCACTACCTTCTCATGCAGCGTGATTTTGACAACGCAAGACGAATGACGAATGTTTTTGGGACTTTTGTGAACGTTAATACATGTAGGGAAGCTACTTCAATGAGAGTCTGTTGATTGAGAAGTAATCCCCCTGGTGAATGTAGTAGTCATTGGCTGCCAGAGGGCAGGGGCAATCCCCCTATTTTTGTGTCGTTTGCAATAATTGCAAGAAGGCAAAGGATGACTCTGGTTGTATACTGTGTTGTGTCTTTGGTCCAAATGTTAACCAACCCTAAATATATTGCATGCCGTATGAGTTCCGTAAGGACTACGAGTAGTGATGGTGAAAGGAGGGGGGCGGGGTGGGTGAACAGTGTTTTTGGGGACCTCATATGTACTTCGTGACCTATGTGACCTTTGGCCGTTCCACATGTTAACCCTTAGGCCCTTAACACTTACTGTGCTCAAGTGATCGCGATCTCGATCAAAACATGTGAGTATTTATAAACAGCGCTTCCTTTGATGGTACATCAGAGGTGTTTAAGGTTCAACAAGAGATTTTGAGGTGCACCCAAATATTGTGTCATAATAGTGTTTTCATGCAGATTAGACACTCAATAAGATTTCTTGCCTTGTAATTTCGCACAGAAATTTCGCAAAAAAGAAAAAGGCGATTTTGATTTGCTTGATATTTTCAATGTAAACATAGGCTGAATTTCGTATTTGCTCCTATACGAAATTCGAAATTTCACAATTTTTGAACTAAGAACATTTCTCACTTAATCCTTTCAGATGGGGATATTTTTTATGGAAGCTTTACAACACGGGGCAAAATCAGTACTTTTCGATTTTTTAGGGACAACCTCTATTTTTCTGCTGATCAATAACCTTTTTTTTTTGTGCTTCATTCATCTTTTAAATTTGGACATATATCGTATACCGCTACGTAAGGTTATGCCGCTGTACATTGACTTGGTATCAACAATAAGCCAATGCCAAATTTAAAGTCACCTGACATCGTCAAGATGTTTTTTCAAAAACTTACCATCCAACGGACTCTGTATCATCTACAATACTACAGAACAAGAATCCACACCCGTGTTCGATTTAGAGGGTTTTACAATGCACCGATGCATTTAACATTTGCTCTGTGCATGTAAAATTTTACCTGTGCATGCAGATTTTAGTGTTATACATCCCATTTTTGCTGAGACAAAAATTCCAAGTTGTGCATGTAACTTTCTTTTCTAAAATCCGAACACTGATCCACACATTGTTTTCATCCACGGGCGAAAAAAAGTACTAATGGGATGAATTTTCAACGTCAGAATTTATTACTCCCTAATACTGTCATTAGTACGGGAGTGGTTGCCAGTTTTCTAAGTTGGCGTTCAAAGGTCGACACCCACACGTTCTTTTTGTTGTCAACAAACATGGTGTGGATTCTTGTTCTGTGTATTGTAAGGGGAACAAGTTTTTGACGGTAGGTTTTGAAAAATCTTGACGATGTCAGATAACTTTAAATTTGGCATGTATGCTTATTGTTGATACACCAATCCATGTACATCAGGCATACCTTTACGTTAAGCTGATTACGATAATGTCCAAATGTTAACAGATGAATGAAAGACAAAAAGGTTTAGCTCACAGCAGAACTAGGTGACACCCTACATGTGAAATCTCTCGTTGCAAGCACACCTTATTTGCCCATGCCGTGAATGGCGTGATGGATGTAAACTTTGATGGAAAAGGAGGGGGCAGAGGGGTGACATGTTGGTG
Source organism: Ophioderma brevispina (assembly GCA_023653785.1). Lineage (NCBI taxonomy): Eukaryota > Metazoa > Echinodermata > Ophiuroidea > Amphilepidida > Ophiodermatidae > Ophioderma > Ophioderma brevispina. Next base: position 15,721 of record JAMKCH010027412.1, on the reverse strand, counting down.
ACCTCAATGTGACCTTGTGGAGACTCATGTGACCTTTGGCCCCATCACAAACTGCCACGGCAGACCTACACTCTAACTCGCGGTCCCCAGACGCGATGGTATTTTTTTAGCGTTTGGGGTCAAAAATCACCAAATTTTGGAACAAAAATCACGCATTTGAGAAGTGTTTCAACAAATACTGTTTGATTTCCACAGTACATCTTTCTTCTCAGGTTGTTGCGATTTATCATTTTTTTCGGAGGTGACAATAAGATGTTAGCCTCTGTTATAGAACTGTTGGCCTTATTATTAACCTAACCCGTCTCCGAGGTGCATTGGGAAGCAAATGCACTTTTTGGCAGTAGTTGCATTCGGATGTCAATAACTATTATTTACCAGCAATGACCGGCAATGCCCGTCCATTGCACCTCAGCCCCTTTCCCCGTCAAGCACCCACTGCCTTTATTTGCACGTCGGCCAACTTTCCTTTCCTCTGAGGAGATCGCCAAAAAAAAAAACCATTGCTTTCTATTGCACTTGAGACGTCCCCGCTCCATGACACTTAGTGTCAGTCGCTTTTTATCCCACCATGTGCACTAACTAGTAACCTTTCCTCCTCGAAGTCCCGCTAGGTTTGTGCCCCGACTTGACTTACTGGGACCTCTTCACAAATTTAGCAATGTGTCATGGTTCAAATTTGCAAACCCGGAAATAGAGCGTGAACATTTCCAGTTATTTGCTTCATATTGACTTTCAGCCTCTTTACCACCTGCAGAAGACGTTGAAAACCCAATTTTGCTTTCTATTGCACCTGTGACATCTTCCATTTCCCCCAGGAGACTTTTGCTTGCCTATTTGCATGTGAGACTAAAAGCTTTTTCCGCTACGGGAAAAACGGATCACTGGCAAATGCCCGGGGCACTGATTGCATGCCATTGCACGTGGGACGTCAGGAGACACTATGTTTGGATGCTGGGGTGGATTGCTTCTATCATCAAAATCCACAGTTGGTTTCCTACAGACGTATGGGGTGAGTGCCAGTGCCATGCTGCACGTAGAGAACACAACATAAATCGTCTCAACAAGCACCTTTAAATATGAATTTTCGTTGTATTGAAAAAAACTAACTACATGTGTAGTTGACTTTCATTTATTGTAAAAAAATTTGATCTTCTCTTTTTAAATGTTTTAATTGATTTTTTTAATTATTATAATTATTTTTTTAATTTATATTAAAATTTTAGTTATTTTTATTTTATAGGGAAGGAAGGGAGACCGGAGGAATGGAAGGAAAAAGCTAGGGACAAGAGGATAAACTAGGTAAAGGAGAGAGGGGGAAGCAGGAAATACTAGTAATACCCTTCCTTGTCTATTGCATAGTACTTCGCCCCTCGGTTGGCCTTCTTCTTTCTTCCTTGTCCTCCTCCTTACCGGGGTCGGGGGGGCGACGCGGGCGCGAACGCGGCGCGGTTGGGGGCCGGATCCTATTTTCTCCCTTCTTTCTTCTCTTATTTCTCCTTTTCCTTCTTCCTTCGCTTTTTTGCCTTCTTGCGTCCTCTTCCTTTCTTTCCTTTATTCCTTCTCCTCTCTTCTCTTTCCTGGTCCCTCTTCTTGTTTCCATTTTTTTTTCCTACTCTTTTTCCTTCTCTCTTCTTTTTTCCTTCCTATTTTTTATATTGTGCTTAGTATCCTGTTCCGTCCGTTTAAAATTTTTCCTTTCCTCTTCCTTTCTGTGCGCCTTACCCCCTTGATCCTTCTTATTATTACCCGTGTTCTTTCTTCCTCCCTTTTTTACCCCTACCCTCTTCATCTTCTCCTCTTACTTTTTTTCCCCTCCTCTTTTCCTTCTTCCTCCTCCTCTTCCTTTTTCCTTTTTTATCCTTTTTAGGGGGAGGTTTTTAAATTAAATGTTTTAACATTTTTGGTCACCTTCCAAACAAACTAAAAAATGTAGATGTTTTTTTGGGTGTGGGCCATACATTAGTGACCCAGATGAATTCAACAGACTGTATGGAATAAAACTGCAGAATTATGCAGTTTATTTCCGTACAAGTCTGCTGAATTCTCTGGGTCTAGTGACATTGGGTCACTAATGGCCACACCCATATTTTTTTTTTGTAGAGACAGTGTAGCAGTGAATTCACTTATGTCTTCATCAAATTAAAAAATGTTTCTTTATTTATTTTACTCAGGGCCGTAGTATCCAGGTCGACAAACGGGAGAAGCACCACACTTGTTTGTGATCCATTCAGATGGATGCCTGTCTTGGTCTGGATGGATATGTCTACACATGGATGAAGAAAATTCATAGCTATCATTATCAAGCCTGCAGACTAAACCGAATAGTGTGCGAAATGAGATTCAACGTGGCACGGTGACCGAACATAGGTCATGTACTGTTGGGCATGAATGTGAAATGAATCCTAGAAACCCCGTCCGAGCGTAATTTTGGCAACATGATCTTTTCCATGCCGATTATCGCTGATCGGGCGACCGTTTAGCTATAGGAAGGGCTTGATTTGCTAGCTTGTTTGCTAACTGCTTGTTGGAAGTTTTTGCCTTTGAATATCCGTTTGCACCCTGATATAAGGCCAGTTCTGACATTCCGTGGGAGATCAAAAATTTCTGACTGCTGCTTTACTGCCGTTAACATTTACACCCTCAGAGATCGCCCGAAGTGATTGCTGTAACGGCCGGCTGAAGTGTAAATCCTTTTAGGGAGAAGGAACGATTACTGCCATCAGACATTACCTCCATGTAATCGCAGGAAAAAAATGCTGATAAAATTGGCCACCTCTCTGACAATGACATAATACCCTCTTGGAGGTCAAACATTTTAGACGACTGCTTACTGCTGAACGACATTTTACCTTTAACCCACTCAAGATATTGCAAATTGGATTTTTTTGGAGTGATTTGCATCAAACAATTAGACTTGCGGGCCTTTAACTGTGGCTTTAAAGGAACACTTGACGCGGTGTCCCTAATGCATATATACATTGATTGGTTAAGCAATAACAGCAAGTTTTTTGAAGAGCACTCCCATTTTTTCGAAAAATTTTGAGAGTTTTATGCACGTTGCACATTGAGAACTTACTAGTTAACAATACCCGTGATTGTAGGCTTTGAAAATGTCTGTGTCGCAATTAAGGAATTTGTTATTATTACGGAGATCTCCGAAAATCTTCAAGGCTGTGGAAACAGCCTTCAATATGAAATAGGAGGGCGGGATATAGCCATGTTCTGTGTCTACACTCTTCCATTAGTTGTTTTATTGGTTCCGGCAAGTTAAGTTAGAGGTCAATTTTCGTGGGACATTTATAATGGACGGACACGAATTCTTGGTTTCCAGCTCCACCTGAAATGTCAATCGGGAATCATCGATTCAATTTACAAATTGCTTCTTTTGTGACAAATGCGCAATTTTACCGTATTAGCGTTCGCAGGATATAGTTTTACCTCTAGATAATTCCTCACCATTTGCAAAAATCTCCAAATTTGAAATGGGGGCAGCTCTTTTCCAAAAAAATGTGCTTTACTGCTTAATTACCTGAAACTGTAATGAGGTAATCAAAGTGTCAACATGCAGGGCTAGAAATCCACTGCACAGTATGTGAATCAACCTTGATTCATGCCAGTGGCCTAACCAGAGGGGGGTCAGGGGTGCAGCTCCCCCCCCCCACCACCCCCCCCCCCCCCCCCCCCCCGTGGGGAATCTTGACCCCCCTCTTTCCTCCCCCCCTGCAAAATTAAGTGGTTTACATAGCCTATACTGTACTAACAAATTTTAATATATGCTTGCCCCCCTGAAAATGTGGGTGCCCCCCCCTGCCGCGCCCCTTGAAAAAAAGCTGGTTGACCTGCCACTGATTCACGCTAATTATTATCTGCGTGAATCTGATTCACGTAACTGATTCATAACAAATTTTTTGTGTGAATGAAATTGGTGACGTTTAGTAACGTCACAAATGCCTATATTAGAGTCTCTTGAAACACTGGCGGCCCCTCATTTTTTCATTTGTAAATAATGATTTGATGTGGTGTTTTAACTTTCATCATTACCCAATGTACATGTAAGCTTACGCGAATCACATGATTCGCACTTGGCATGTGCTTGCGTGAATCTTTAATTACCAAATCGATTCCATGGATTCGCGTTGAAATGTCTAGCCCTACAAGTTCCCACTGGAAAAGATTTTACCTTTGGCCTAATTATCAGTATTCCTGAAGTCAATTAATTGTATGGTAAAGGATTTCCAGTAGTCAAACTAGTCATAAAGTGATCAACCATTATGATAAACAGTCTTTTTACCCTAGTCTCTCTGCCATCTGCGTTGACACTTACGTCACCATACTAGAGTCTCAAAAAATGCTCCTGGCCAAAAAGGGCAACACGTTCAAAATGGCCACCATTTGAGTGAAAATCAGAATATTTTCTCCCTGGTGGTCCTATTTTAACCTATTTACATCAATTCATATGACCGCAATGGTGGGCCCTATATCAGAGTACCTCCATTGGTACGTCAATCTGGATTACATGCATAGGTAACTCTGAAGGTACACACTGCAGGTACTCCAGTTGAAGAACCAATGGAGGTACTCTGTTATAGGGGCCCACATTGCCGTCATGATGAATTTTGATGTAACTTGTGATGTCTTGATAAATTTTTATGTTGTCAGGAACAATTTTTTTGGAGGTTCTTTGAAAAAACCAGTGGCCACATGGTTTGCTCGTAGCCCGCTTTTTCAGGTTTTGTTCAACGAGTCCATTGAAAGTGCGTGGATACAATGATCCTGGGTATTTCAATGAGAAAGTTCAAGGAAACACAAAAGCAACCATTTTTAATAACCACAGCGTTCAAAATTTGCGGGAAATTGAAGTTACCATAGCCGTTCATCCCATGTCCGGGTGCAAAATAACCAGGCAATTGCCCCTTAGAATGGCCCCCTATAGTATGCCCGTGAAGGCAGTGTATTTCTTTTACTTAATTGGGGGGCCTTCGATATGGGTGTGCCTCAAAAATTGCCCTTGAAATGCAGTTGCCTTCAGCCTCCTCAAGTTAGCATTACTACACAAGTCTACTCGTGCATACTCTCGGAAGCTGACGCACGGGTGCGTCACTTCTGATAATGCGCAGACGAGTAACTTTCTCTGATTAGCATGCCCCTGAAGTTTCTAAGATTAGCCCTCTTTTTTTCTCAATACCAGTAATTTTGGGGATAAAAACAACACCTATATTGTATGATAAAGTAAGTTGTAAAACACCACTCAAAATTGATGAATTGTAGGAAATATAACTATTCTATTATCCGGAGACCCACATATCCTCTAGAATTTTGATAAGACCAGTGGGCCAAATCTGGAGGACGGAACAAAAAGAGAGGAAAGACACGAAAAACAAAACCAACAACACAACAAGTCGTCAGGAATAAGTTGACCATAATACCATTTAATTTCAGAATACTATAAAAACACATATAGTATTCGGTTTTAAAAATATCTTTACAAAATTTACAATAAGTAGGTCGGACCAGCCAAGTTGACTTAAAATCTCTCATTAATGTGTGATCAACGGACGCCCCGCGATTCTTCCCAGGAATGTCTGTAATATAACTTGTTTACCATGGTTACTTAAACGTCTTTCTACATGCAGCATAACTTTAGAACCTTGGTTTAAAACCAGGGTTAGTCCCCTCTGCATGAGCGGACGCTTTTTCCTTTCAAAATTACTTGCGATATTAATGTATTAACAGTGAGAAAATTCCTCAGGCATGATGGGCCATTTTTCCGGTACATTCATGAGGATTTTTCTCACCCTTTACAGCACATTTTAGAGTCTGTTGGAAGGAAAAAAGTCAACTCAATGGTAGGACTAACCCATGGTTTAGAGCCGATGTTTAAAGTAGACTCCCTTCAGAAACCAGCCCTTTACAGATGAGGGTGTTTGACTTTTGGCACGTTGTTGGCTCACCAGTCTTGGTGTCCACATGCACTGTTCCTAACTCACAAACAAAACACACTTGCATGGGCTTCACATGGTAGATGGGAAGAAAAAGAAAACATCCAAACAATCTCATGCACGACAGTCCCCCCCGTAACGACAGTTACTGCAACTGAAGAGAGGGTTCCCGGGACCAAAGCGCTCAACCCTCCCAAAGCTTCCAGCTTCTAGGAAGATTGGCCCGAATTATGCTCCGAACCATATGGGCCTGGTCTAGGTCCTGGAGCATAAATATTCTGGAGAAATATCAAGCTCCAGAGCATATTTTGGTTAGATCCTTGAGATAAATACTCTTGACCAATATATTACGTAATGTTCCAGGAGCATATTTAAATATGCTGATACGCTCATGTAGCATATTTGCATCACAAAATGATCCATGCGCATATTCAAATATGCTCCTGGAGTCAGTGGAAATATTCCCAGTCAATCAACTGCTCCAGGAAATATTTGCTCATAGCTCCTGGACCCATGCATTCAATTTGACTTGAATATTTTTCCCCTGGTGGCCTATCTTTACCATTTTAACACATCAAAAAGTCATATGGACGGCCAATGTGGGCCCTTAACAGAGTACACTCCATTGGTACGTCAATATGGAGTACATGCATAGGTACTCGAAGGTACCACTGCAGGACTCCAGATTGAAAGAACACCAATGGAGGTACTCTGGTATAGGGCCCATATTGCCGGTCATATGAATTTTATGTGTACTTGTGATGTCTTGATAAATTTTTATGTTGTCAAAGGAAACAATTTTGGAGGTATTGAAAAACCATGTGGCTCACATGGTTTGCTCGTAGCCCGCTTTTTAAGGTTTTGTTCAACGAGTCATTGAAATGCGTGGAGACAATTGATCCTGTGTATTTCAATGGAGGAAGTTCAATGAAACGCAAAAGCAAACCATGTTTTTAATAACTCACAGCGTCAAAATTTGCAGGGAAGATTGAAGTTACAATAGCTTTCTCCCATGCAGGGTGCAAAAAAACGAAGGCAATTGCCGAGATGCCCCATAGGTAATGCCCTTGAAGCGGTGTATTCTTAAATGTAATTGCCTTCGATAATGGGTGGCCCTTTAAAAAATTGCCTTGAAAATGCGTTGCCTTCCGCTCCATCAAGTTAGCATTGCTTAGAGTCATACTCGTTGGCATTACTCGGAAAGGACGCAACCCGTTGCGTCAGCTTTCTGAGTAATGCCAACGAGTAACTTCTCTGAGGGTAGCATGCCCCTGAAGTTCTAGACTTAGCCCATTTTTTCTCAATACAAGTATATTTTGGGGATAAAAACACCTATATATGTATGATAAAGTCGTTGCTAAACACCAACTTCAAAATTGATTGCATGGTGAAAATTAACATGATGATTATCCGGCATACCTCTAGAATTTTGATAAGACCAGTGGGCCAATCTGGGGAAAAGGAACAAAAAGAGAGGAAAGGAACAAAAGCAAAACCAACAACAACAACCAAGCGTCAGGAATCAAGTGACCATAATACAATTTATTAAGAATGATATAAAAAAACAATATATTTCGGTTTAAAAAATATTTACAATTAATTATTAAAAAACGTAGGTCGGCCCAGCCAAGTGACTTAAATTCTCATTTAATGTTGATCAACTGACTCACCAGCGATTCTTCCCAGGAATGTCTGTATATACTTGTTACCATTGGTTACTGAAGCTTTCGAAAGTGAGGCATAACTTTGGACTTGGTTTAACCAGGGTTAGTCCTGCATGGAGGACCTTTTTCCTTTAAACTACTGCGATAATTAAATGATAACAGGTGAGAAAATTCCTCATGAATATGGGCCATTCCGGTACATCGAGGGATTTTTTCTACTTACAGCACATTTTAGAGTTGTTTGGAAGGAAAAAAAAGGTCAATCATGCCAGGGACTAACCATGGTTTAGAGGCCGGAGTTTAAAGTTAGACTCCCTTTCAGACAACCAGCCTTTACATGATGAGGGTGTGACTGGCACGTTGTTGCTCGTAACCTCACATCAACTGTTCCTAACTTCACAAACAAATATTGCAGGGGCTTCACATGGGAGTGAAATGAAAGAAAACATCCAACAATGCCATGCACGACAGTCCCGGACGACAGTGACTGCAACTGAAGAAAGAGGGTTCAGGACCAAAGCGCTCAACCCTGCCAAACTTCCCGCCTTCGAGCCGACGCCATTTTGGCCCGAAATTATGCTCAAGAACCATATGGGTCCTGGTATGGTCCTGGAGCATAAATATTCGGAGAAATATTCTAATGCCAAGGAGCAGATTGGTTATGATCCTTGAGTATAATAATCGGCGACCAATATATTACGTCAAATATGCTCCAGGAGCATATTTTAATATGCTGATACGCTCATGTAGAATATTTGAAGACACAAATGATCCAATGAGCATATGGCAAATTATGCTCCTGGAGCCAGTGGAGAAATATCCAAGTCAAATACTGCTTCCAGGATAAATTTGCCCATATGCGCCTGGACAAGGCATCAAATTTGACTTAGAATATTTCTCCAGGTCTTTTAACATGGTCCAGGATATTATGGTCCTGGAGCACAAATTTGGGCCAAAATATCATTTAGAAGGCATAACCCACCACCGTCCGTCCCAAGTCGGGGGCCGTCGCAGTAGCACATGCACCAACCATGGTTTTGCAATCAGTTTTAGCATTTGTAGGTAAGAGCAAACGTGTTTTTAAACGGCATGCACTAAACAAAGACCCACCACGCACTACCTAGCAGAAGGGGATTAAGAACACTCTAAAAAACGCACCCTATATTTAAGAAATAAGGGTGATGCCGTATCCTTTATGGGCGAATTAATGTGTCCGAGGTCAGGAAAAAAAAGAAATAATGCCGAGGCGCAAGCCGAGTCCATTATTATTTTTTTCCGCAGACGCTGAATACATTCTGAGCCCACCGCTAAAAATATGCAAACCCTTTATTTCTATTCTATTACCGAAAATAGCGTGAATAATGAGAAAAATATTTTTCTTTTTAGATTAATTATTGCAGAATAATGTGGCAGCATAAACAGACCAAATCAGATGCCTGCATTTTCAATAATGGGACAGACAGAGGTAATAGAATTCAAAATAACTAATAGTCTGAACGATAATCAGAGGGACACTTAGGCCTAACACAAGTAGAAAAAACCACAAGACAAATTGATAAACCGACCGACTATCAGTTGATTCTGCACTAAATCCTGCAGAAATACGAACAAATCATCAAAAATCAGATTTTCGCATTCCTGTAACATCCTAGCATACCTACAAGCCGACGAACTAAGACTAAAAGAAGCCTAATAAGGACAAAAATCAACATTTTTAGTTCATTACTGTCCGTACAGAGGACTTATAACACGTAATTCAATGGCGATTCCTATCTTCCCCCTGAGCAACTGCTGTTTGTTTCCTTTTCTTTCGGTTAAGTTTTCAGTTCCAAAAAATAACCTATGAGAATTCCTTCATTATAAGCTATTTGGCCTCATTTCAAATATTTGAGTCTTTCGGGTGAATCACTGATAGTGTCTTTAGGTCAATGTTGGACAAGTAGAGTCAGCCCCAAATACAACAGTCGAAATTTACTTTTTTATGTACACTAACATTGGGTCTGGATTAAACTGTTTTACAAATTAGCATAATAAATGAAGATCCTTAAGGCAAGTTTAACCATATCTTCTAGCAAACCACGTACCCTTTACAGTGACAGGAGGAGATTTTTTGAGAATACGACTATACGAATTTCTCATAAATTGCACTTAATTGGTCGGTTGTATAGACTACCTGCCGAGAGCATTTCGAAGGTGTATTGGACAAACAAGTATACCAAAAACATGCAAACTTTGTTTTGAACTTACCCGCTATCGTATAATCGTCACTATACTACGTGAATCAAAAAAAATTGTGCAAGGGTTGCAGATGAACTTGGCCTTGATCAAATCACTGAATCATAGATTTGTTGTTTTATTAAAGCAAATCTAATATACTTACAAATGTTGAAAAAATGAAAGAAATCAATTAAAAAATAAGCCAGATATGACCAATTTTGTAAACACACCCCTTTTTTCGCCATTCCAATGGGATTTACACACATTAAACGTGTGTTTGTGAGAATGTACACAATATCAATATCATGATACTTTTGTCAACTTAATGCTACATTTTCTTGATTATTTCAGCTACGGATTAATCGATGAATTTATTTATACCAATGTGCCAACTGATGACGAATCCAAACACCAATTCACCTGTTGCAGAGCAAGAAAACAAGATCTTCCCATTGTATATATTTATTAATCTTTCCCTGGAGATGGCCAGCGCACGATAGTGTTGAAAAAAACCCTTGTGCGCTTGGCCGGATTCGAACCGGCGACCCCCGTATTACATGCACGACGCTCCAACCGACTGAGCTATCAAGCAGGGTTGGTAGAAGAGCGATAGATATCATCTATAGGTGTTAGGTTCGAAAGGTGTCCTATAGGTGTTCGAAAGGTGTCCTAAGTAGTTTAAATTTCAAGATCTTCCCATTGTTTAGGATATTGCAAAGGGTTTAGTTCCTTATTGGCATAGCTTGTATCTATACCTAGATTACAGTAGTAGTGTTGAAACCCTTTTCATTTTCACATCAAGATAAATTGGGTGAGATTTTGTGTGAACATTAAATTCTTTTTGAAGATCAACGAAGGAGACCATGGCTATTCATATCAATTAAACAAAATAGCATGGATGCCCGCATGGATGATGGGTCATCATTACTTTCATAATGCTATGCCCCGTATATCGTACATTACGTATTCTTGCTTAAAGGAGAACCCGTACAACGAATAATATTATACAATATACTCTGTAAAATAATTATTGATTACATAACGAGTGGTTTCATCGAAAAACAGAATTATATTAACCGTAACAATGAATTAAAACCATCTAGTCTGACCATGTGCTATTTAAAATTCGCGCTATGGTATAACGTGTTATGCGATACGGTCGGCACGTTTGCGTCAGACATGCCATAGTAAATACACATTATGAAAGCGTCACGTGTGAAGATGTATGACACTACTGTGCCGTCGGTATCGCATAACACGTATACATATCCCATATACACTAGCGCGAAATTCAAATAGCGCATGGTCAGAAAAAATGTTTTTATTCATTTTTATTGTTAGTATAATTCCGTTGTCCATGAAACCACTCGATATGTGTTCAATAATTATTTTTTATTCTTAGTACGGTTCTCCTTTAACTGTGTAAATCCCATTGGAATGGAGGAAAAAGAGGTGTGCTTACAAAATTGGTCATATCTGGCTTATTTTTTAATTGTTTTCTTTCATTTTTTCAACATTTGGAAGAATATTAGATTTGCTTTAATAAAACAACAACAAATCTATGATTCAGTGATTTTATAAAGGTCAAGTTCATCTGCAACCCTTGCACAATTTTTTTTTATTCACGTAGTAGAAAATCGTGCTTTGATTTTCTGTCGTGCACGACAGAAAATATTAAATCACCATCTTACATAAAGACGGCGTATTCGGTTTATTCTCTTCAGATATGATCTACACACTTAAAAATACAGGGTAAAAATAATCCCAAACGGGTCAATTTTGACCCCGTATACTACTGTCAACTAGAAAAGGGTCAAATTTGACCCCACTGATCTGGTCAAAAATTGATCCCAAATTGTGGTTAAAAATAACCCCGTTGGGGTTAAAATGACTATATTGGGGGTCATATATCCTTTTGAAAAAATAACTCTTTTTGGGTCAAAAATGACTATATTTAACATGTTTAATAGTTATTTGGTTAATCGGAATGCAAAAAAAAAAATCTTGATAAAGAAGATGATCCCGGACGTAGTTAATTTCAACTACCCCCTTTTGTCAAAGATGACTTTGTTTAGGGTCATTTGAAATTGACCCGTTTAAATATGATGCTAAAAACAGAAAATGACCCCGAACGTGGTTGATTTCAACCCCGACTACAGTCAAATGTGACCACGTAAAAGGGTTGATATTTTGACCCCGTATTTTTAAGTGTGTAGAACTGAAATTATGTATATCACGAATTGCCCTATTTCTTTATATCTCAGATCATGTCTTCATAGGCAATGTGTTTAATGTTGTGTTTTCTATTTTGAAGACACGTCTAAATAAATGTCAGTCAGTATATAAGCCCTATACATTTACAGTATATTGGTGTGCATAAATGATCTTAAGAGCGTAAATCTTATTTTTATCCAACCAATGTACAGCAACAGCCAGTGTTGACTTTAATGAAATCCCATTTTATACTTGGAGGATTGCACAGAGTTCCAAAGTCAATTACTAGCACGAGATGTACGGACGATTTGTTTCTGCACTTTCGTGTTTCATCACATTTAACACATGACGCATTACTGTAATTAAAATAAGAAAGAAACAATACGGTTATACTGTGTATAAGTGATGATTATGTCAATTTGATTAGAGGAATACAAGTCTTGGGGGCTGGGAATTCAACCGGACCGGATTGATGTGCGCCTTTATTGTACATCAGACTATAATGCGGGCCACGTTCTTACTTTCCGTATTTAATTACACAATTACGGCCCAGGATACCGTAATAGGCCCAGCATTCATATTCATTGCTCGCCCCCGGAAGGGCGCGAGCTATAAGAGATTACTTCCAGAGAGACACCTGCGATTTTCCAATGTTGCGAACGAGGCTGAGATATTAACATATTTGAGATGTTTTCAGATACATACATTTGTGGCATACTGCTCTAAATATAAGCAATAACAACCGCTGATTTGACCAATAATTATGAATAGGATTTCAATGTTACTCCCTTTTTGATAACGATAACATATTAATGACTTAATACATGTTGATTTGAACAAGGCTTGGTAACCAGGTTGGTGGCGCTATACCTCAACATTGTCTATGGGCTCAGACGATGGCGGCCAAGACTCTTTCAATAAAGCAACTCATCAAAACGAACCAAACATCACTTTGACAGATGTACTCTGCGGCTCTTCGACAGTAGAGGTCAAACGCAGAGGTTAGTGAGTGCGCTAGACGTTAGTTAGATGCTGGAGGGTTGGTTGCTTAGATACTTGGTTGTTTCTTCTTTAAATGCTTCAGTTGTAGTGATATTGAAGAGGGTTTCAGGTAGACAGTTCCATTCTGGTTCATTGTACATCAAGCCCGTGTGCGAGTTCACATTGGTGTGTTAACACCAAGTGGGTCTATGTTTTGTATTCATATAGAGGTCGGGGTATTAAGGACCCCTATATAAGGAATTTCTAACTTATTATATACCTTTGGCTCAAAGCTAAGGCCCACGTGCACCAAATCGGGGGGGGGGGTTAATAGTCTAGAAAGCTAACCTCGCTATATAGTTACTATTCTCGTCAAGTTAATAGCGTCCTAAATTGACGCGCGGAGTAACTTCCGAGTAATAACCCCCCTACTAATAAAGGATAGATTACCTTGCAAGTACTTAAACATCATCATCCCCCACAAAATCAAAGTTATGGAAAATGAACAAGAGAAGTCGGTGGCTTTCAGGTTCAAAAGTCATGAATGGGATTCCGTAAAATTGAAAACACCAGCATGCACGTAAACAAATCTTCCATCATGTTCGTAATGTGATTTTTTTCGTTTCAAAAATTTTCCTTTTACATGCATGAAGAAACTTATATATACCAGATATTCGTTATAATATTTGGAGCAACTTTTGTACAAGGCACATGTCAAAATATTAATTAAGAAGAATGATTGAAAATTGTTTATCGCCGAGGAGAATTGGGTTGTAGTATCTATACTATAATCTGATAAAACAAACTCCAAACAAGATATACCTTCCTGGCGTGAATCGTGAAGTTAACGTCAATTTGACTAGATTATTTTTTGTTTTTTGACCGGCGTTTTTTACCGCTGCTATATTTGGTTTATATTTTTTGTATTTGTCTAACTTTTAGTTGCGCTTGCATTGGTGCAAAAAATTCAAATCCATCGCGTCGTTTTTGCGTTAATTAGTATGGGTCCCTAGGAGCCCCCCTTATGCACTAACGGAAGTGCCCATGACAAAAATGAAAACTCTTAATAGAGTTACTGTGATTCTGATTTTCATAATGCACTCACCTAGTGACATAAACAAAGTAAATAATTAATCAAAAAATTCCTGGAAAGTATAGTAGGCCATTGGTGCCATCATATTTTATAGCGGTTTATACTATAGGAACCTATGGTAAATTATACAAGTAAACCTAAAAAATACAAAATGGCATGATACATTTATGTTTGTGCTTAATATTGTGGTTCACTCTTCACCAATTAAAGCAATCAGCAAAAGTCTTGGCGAATCAGTGCCGTAGAAAATACAGAAACGAATTAGTGTCTTTTTCGCACATTTTTACTCAAAATTAAAATCAATATTTTGTCCCTAGTTTTTTTACTGAACAATTTTGTTTCCAGTTTTTATTTCTTTATTGTTGATGTCTTTGAATCCTTCTAACATGTGATGGATTTCATCTAAAAATTCCTTTAGGAAAGTGGTTATATAATGCATGGGTCCCTTGGAGCCCCCCCCCCCCATGCACTGACGGAAGTCCAAACCCCTTATGCAGTTATGTGTTAAGAGTGTATACTTGAAACAACTTACGGATTTTTACAGACGCATTCCCTGAAGTATTGATATTGGATGCCTCTTCTGACCAGTTTAACTGGGCGATTTGTAGTAGCGCTAACAAAACGGCCACCGTAAACTCTGTTTAAAAGTGTCCATCTACACCTTTCTTCACACCTTTCGTCCGAGTCTGAGGTTGAGTCTAAGGTTTCAAAGGGTTCATTAAATTTCTGAATTTCTTCCTCGTTTTGGAAAAGTCCTCGTGGTTCAACGTCGTCGGACTCTATGCTGTTGAGTATGAAAAATATACAGACGTAATATTATAGAATTCATAGGGAAAATAAAATCTGCAATAGTAGTCCTTCAATCTGTTGACCATTTTTTTTTAACAACGGTTGTTAGACGGGGTCATATGTGTTCCCGTGGGATTTGAACGTCTATTTTCTGTTCTCTAACGGTAGGCCTAACTTGTAAATTACGATACAATTGATCCAAAAAATGATTATTCCTTCATGTAATTTCTGTGCGAAATACTATACTTATATATGTTTAGAGTTGAATGGGTTTATGGGCTAAAAATTGTAAATTTTGGAAGTTTGAACAAGACTGTAGCCGATTTTGAAAAAAAATGCGGTCTTGTGTAGTCGGGAAGTGGTTGGGTCGGGAGCTGTCTTCTGTGTGACTATACCTTTAAACTGTAATTTTGTAATTCCCATATAGAGTATAAACGGTGTAAAGAAAATACTGGTCGACCAAAATGGGACATATTTTCGCTCATAACATCCAAACCAATCATCCTTTAGCCCTAAGATTTTACAGGGTAAATTAGAAATATAGTAGCTTTCTTCTGATACCAACATTTGACCATTTCCGCTTTAGCGATCGGACCATAGCCCTTTAAAATTGGTCGACCAAAATGGGGTATAAATTTTCGCCTATAACATCCAAACCAAACATCCTTTAGCCTAAGATTTCACAGGGCAAATGAGAAAAATAGTATAGCTTTCTACATTTTGACCACTTCCGGTAAAATCAGGGGTCCTGATGAGAACGAGGCTGAATATGGATACAAAATTTAACAATAATGTATGCATTTGTTATTTTTTTAATATTCAGG
>JAMKCH010027411.1:0-18173 GCA_023653785.1 Ophioderma brevispina | reverse complement strand
ACACAAGGTCAAAGGTCAAAATGGTCATTCATCATCCAAAGTATATCGAACTTGGTACCAAAATGTGGCAAATATCGACACGGGGTGCTCCGTCATGTTTTTTTTTTCTTTTGTCCGTAATTTGTGTGAGATTAATAGAAAGTTGCAATAGAAACAATTTTTGTGTTATCATACTTCTAAATTGTCAAAGAATAATGTGTCAAAAGTCTAGAAAAATCAACAATGGGGAACATGTAAAAATAGGGGTAAATTTCGTACAGGGGTCAAAAGTAAAACAGATCTAATTGTTTTGAAACCTACACCAACTTAATCATCTGGTCATGAGGATTAAAAAGGTATAGTTTGCCATATCTACGGTCATTAGTTTCAGGATTATAGGTTCATAACGGTTCTAGGGCATCCTGGGGTAATCCTTTTCAGAGTACCCCGATTTTGACGAAACTTGTCTCAAATTGTTTTTCTGGTCATATCATATTACAGAAAATGCAAATTTTCTCTGCATTTGACATTTTAGTATGTAAATTAGATGGTAAGCATTAATGACCCCATAGGATATGCAGCCCATTGCTACATTTTGACCTCTAATTACATAACCAAATGGTAAAATGAGTGCAAGTATTATATTCCTTAGTCCTTTGGGACTATGTTAAGAATCTGGGACCATTTTGAAAAGAATCGGAGCATTCTAAAAACGTTACCCGAGGATGACTTTGGACCTTTATTGCCCTATAACTATTAAACTATAAACCACAGATAGGGTAAACTATACCTTTTTTAATCCTTAGAACATGGCTAAAATGTTGGTATAGGTTTCAGTACAAATATAAAAATTACAATTAAATTGCCTCAGTGAGCTAGCCAGGAGGAAATCAGGAGCAAGAAACCGTTGTCATCCAAAGGATGTGATTCCTCCGACTCACTGAGGCAAAGCACAACACAATTTATAAAAAAAAACTAAATATTGTAAATATTGCACTGAATTTTCATTTAAAAACAAGAAATCAGACAGCCATAAGGAAACCCAACATGTCCAATAACCCAATAACCACAAACCACCAAAAACCCATACCACATGCCACACACCAACCCACCCAAACTAATAACCCTAAAGGTCCATCCATACTTCACCACACTGCATCGCAGTGCAGCAAACCTGGACGAAACCATCTCAGCTGCACAAGTCAGAGACGCCACCCCCTCCCATCCACCCCTACTGCACTGCAGCACAGTGAAGCATGAACTGCAGCACAGTGAAGCACGAATGGACCTAACAACCCTCCCTCACAAAAAAACAGACATGTTGAGAAATGCAAGGAGGATATTTTATTTATTTAAATTTATTTAAATTTCTTGGACTATACTTTCGAGTGAATATGTACCTCGAGCAGGTTCAAGCACTTGTTCACCTACGCGCATGGAAATCTCAAATGTATCACTTTATCTCGAGATAATGCTACTTATTGCGAGATAAGGGAGCCCAATGTCAAAAAATGACATAAATACCAGAAATAACGGTCCTTGTCTGGAGTTAATAAAGCTTATCTCGAGATAAGGCTACCTTATCTGGAAAATAAGACACCTTATCTCGAAATAAGCTTTGTTAATCTTAGATAAGGGCAGTTATTTAAGGTTCAGCTTTGTTATCTCCAGATAATGCCCGTTAACTTAGCTAACTTCAGATAAAATACAGGGTGTTATTTGGTTGTCAGATGTTTTCTCGGGGTCACAAGTCATTGGTGATGGCTTATGGTGGTGTCAGGATTTATTCAGTGGAGTAAGCTGTTCCGGGGCGCTTGTATCCATGATACGGACGCTCCCTAACATGTCTCGGGGTAAGCTTGGTTAACTCTTGCATATTAGACCTTTGTCTATGTTTCAGCTTTGTTAACTATCACGTCTTTTGGGGCTGAGTTTGGGTTTCTGAAGATAATGATAGCTCATCTGGATTAAGGGAACCTTATCCCGCAATGAGCTGTCTTAACTGGATAATGGACCCCCCAGTTATTAGAGTTCCGCCCAGTTATCTCTAGTAAAGGGGCGTCAAGGCGCCTGCCAGGAAAGAGTGAAGATAAGGGACCTTATCCCCAGATAAACTTGTTCGCTCTCGATAAGGAAATTGAGATTTTGGGTTCAGCTTTATCGCCAGATAAGGCCCGTTATTTGCAGATCGGCTTTGTTACCTAGAGGTAAAGGCTTCATTTCTGGAAATGGGGACTTGTACGAGAGAAAGCTTTCGAGGTAACTCCAATTGTTATTTTGTTATGTTCTCCAGTTGAAACGGGCGTTGTTTGGAGATAACGCTCCCTATTTAGAGATATGATGAAAGTGATACACTTGAGCATACTCATATTCGCAACCCAAACGAACCACTTTTGCAGTCGAAGTTTGTCAAATTGATAAACTCACTACCATTCTACCGTATCTGGGCGCTACCCCAGTATTGCGCGTGAGCGTATTCTTGCACTTGAAGAATTGAAATCCATAGGAAATATACCGCGTGTTTTCAGGTACGATTACAAACGTATACTTCCAGCAACTTTCCATAAACCTTGTAAACCCCGAAAGTAAAATAGCTCTTGAGTATTAGATTTGAATAATAAAATATGAGCCATAGATAACTATGACATACTGATATTGGGTTCAATTCCCCTACGTGCTTGTATTGAAGGGCAGTTTGTGTTAGATATTGAGAAAGAATGGATTTGAAAGCTAAAATTTCAGGAAGGTAGAAGAACAACACGGCCTTTCATCTGCATATCAAAAATATCAGATTCTCGAGAGTTACCAAATAAGTACCGCGAAATCTTATTTCGAGATACCTAATAGTTAAACTCACAAAGCCATATCATTTGAATTTCATCTCATATACATGACCACATCACACAGTTAGTGTCACATTCTCATCATTTGACCTGTTGACCTCTGATCTCATTTGCATATCCATGAACATCCCGGACGACGTACATATTACTAAGGGTTTGACCTTAAGGTGTACGTGAGCATCTCTTTAATGAAAACATTGCCTTCGAAAATGTTATATCTAAAGGCATATACGAATGGATTCACTACAGAGTTCAATAGCGTCATTATGTATGAAGTGCCTCATAGCAATGTATAAGAACGAAATTTCTTTGGTGCTTATTACATTTAGATAATCACTAAAAGCCAAATTACTGACTTGGTGTTATAATACCATAGAACAAGATAGTCACGATTAAAGGGTTAAAAGAATGTTTTTGAGGGCTTGCCGATATCTTAGATCTTCTGGTACTTGACTGTCCTTGTACAGAACGTGAGCAGTTTCATAAGACTTGAAAAACATTCTGCAAGTACCTATACACAAGTGCACCACAGGAAAAAGAAAACTTATAGGGCTGGTGTTTTGTCGATAAACAAATAGCCTGTGCCTCAGATATGCGAATCGTGCTTTGTAAACACAATATCCAAAATAGGGATCATCAAATTATCAAAAAAAGTAGATGGAATTCTGATACTAACGCAAGTATCCACTGGATTAGCACAGCCAAAGTTAGATCTTTTACAGTGACCATCTGGCCATAATACAAAGGGTACACTATACCGATAAACCGCTCCAGTGAGACAAGGACAAGTGCAAGAGCCGAAGCAGTAACAGGAATCCACAGAAAGAACTCGGAATCAAGAAGGGCGCACAATAGATGTTTTACAAAGTCTGATGACTGCCACGTGTTTAGTTCATGATAGAGAAGTTGAAGTGCTGAGAAAACACACACGAATAAATCTGTAATGGCAAGATTTACAATAAGATAATTTGTGGCATTGTGTAGAAAATGAGCTTTCCAAATGACGTAACAAACTACCAGGTTTCCAAATACTCCTAAGAAGGTTAACATGCCCACGGCACACAGGGTCCAAGTAGAGAAAATATGTACAATTACAACTGAAGAGTTATTTGTCCTCGAAGAATAAGACTCCATGAGTTTAACAAGCTAGGGCGGTATCTGAGATATTCTTTTCGACGCTAGCTGTCTACGATTTGATCAAAGCAATGTAACTGTTATTTATCATACACTGAAGAGGCAAATGCAAGACCAAGCGGTGCTTAGAATTCACCAGATAATACAACAATTCAATGCGTCCAAAAGCGGTTTAACACTCAGCTTCAACATATATCTGCCGACGCTTGACGTGTATTCTCGAGGAGTAAAGATAAAGAACACTGACAAAAACACGTATAGGGAGAATAGATGAGAAACGGGAACAGGGTTTTCCGATTTCCGTCAATGCCACGTTATTTCCGAGCACATCAAGCAATATTTGCAAGGTAAACCTGTAAGTCAAATACTGGGGACATAGATTTATATACGACAAGATGATCGCATTCCAGCAGCGATTCTAATGGCAAATTACAATTTTTAGATAAATCAGAAGCAAAGAGAGTTTTTTTTTGGATCAAGCTGTGAAAACATTAAAAATAATAGTATATGTGCAACCGAGTCTGATCTAATTAAACAAATGCCGGCAGTAATGACGTACGTTAAATATATAAAATATACGCAAATAAGATGATACAAGGGTTTATCCTTTCAAAGCTCATTGCGTTGCACTAAGTAGCGTGCGAGGACACTTTCGAAAATAAAATATTTCAGATAATAATAATAATAATAATAATAAATTTCGCAAAGTCTGATCTAGCCCACTCAAAACCATCATCATGACCAATGTTTTGTCTACTATCATTTTCGTTTCGAATTTTTCTAGTTTGAGTATAATCTCGTAATCTAGGAAGTTGGCGATAATGTCATCATTATTTACTTCCATAGAAGTGGTTGGGACTTGAAATACTCATTAAACACCTGCCATTCTCATACGTCACGACTTTTAATTACAGTGTTGCTTGCATTGACAGAAGCGACGACAAATTAAAGTGCGGATTCCGTCTCCACGAAATTAGGACGTAAATGGTGAGAATTATTCTCGATATGTCTTTACGTTATTTGGAATAAAGATATGTCCTTTTTGAAATCACTATTCAATTTCTGTTCAAATATAGAAATCTTTATTTTTGTTAAGTGAGCCCTAGGGTCACTCTTTTACTCTCGTTTATACTCTTATACATTTAGAGAGCATTTTTCAGTGTTTCGATTTAAAAGGCCACACGGTATATTGGTTGGGTGTAGCAAGATAATGATAAATCAGCCCAGACTCTAATGTACTCAAACTATTATAATACATATCATTTACACAACTATTTCTGCTTTAGTGTGTAAATTGCTATTGGTGAGGACAAAAAATGGGTTGCTTTACAAATTTGATTATTATTTGAACAGCAACGGAATTTACTCAAATTATTGGGAATACGAAATAAATTGGACTTGTGTGTATTTGGGTATGGGCGCTCGCCTATGCAGACACTTTTTAAACTATAACTTTTTCAATTGGTAGTTTTTCATTCAAATGACTACTGATTGAATAATATCAATGGAAATGTTGTAAACATATTTCATGTTATGAGCAACATTAAAATTACAATACCTTACGACCCGCAGGTCCAATTCTGAAGGAGTTTTCAGCTTAATGAAGCTATAAAATGATGCAATGACGCATGAAGTACAATTATTGAAAACATATAATGCATTTTTTAATATAATGATAGAATAGAGTCTGATAATGATAGAAGTAGGGTCTGCAAAGAAGTAAGTAGTGTCACGTTCAAAATATGCGCGATTGTTAAAATCCAATATCATCAGCATACACCGGATATTAAACATCAGTCATACGTTAAAATACTGTGTGATCGTATTGATATTTTCCTCTATAATTTAAAATTATTAGGTTTCTTGAATCTTGAATGAATTTTCAGACAAAAAAATATGAAGGGTTTAGTCACCGTCAATCTAGCTAAAAGACGCACGAAGAGTTTTCAGGTTTCTGGAAATCTTACCCCAGTTAAGGATTACCTGCATATCATCGGAGCAGTCACTTAACTGTTGTTTTGTAAATTTAATCATATTTTTCATTGCAAACAACTAAAAATTATGGAATTTTCGCTGCCACTAAACACCAACATCAATCAAACTACAATACATTCAAATTTACCATCCAGCTTACCCGCGTGGATGGCCATTGTCATTGGAGTCCTAAGCTCCTTAGGAATTCTCGGAAACGTAATCGTTTGCATTGTCCTGCGCAGCGCTGCCTTTGTTAAAAATGCAACCAACTATCTGGTCATGAATCTTGCTATAGCGGACATAGTTGTTTGCTTTTCCTATGGTTTTGGATTACTCCTTCTTCAACTTCATCTATCACCTTCGACAGAATTTGGAAAAGCTCTCTACTGTTACGGTATCGTATCTGAGTACTTCATTTGGAGTGGAGCTACATCTTCAGCTTTAGCACTCGTTTTGGTATCATTTGAACGTTTCATCGCCATAGTGTATCCGCTACACTATCACCAGTATGTCACTACCAGACGGCTTAAACTTGCAATTATTTTTCAGTGGGTAATATCTTTGTCTGTCAACATTTATCTTGGTATATTTTCTTCAATGTCTGGTCAAGGCAGAGGTTACTGTAAAGTAGTAATGGCTCAAACTCTTCGGCTCACCTTTTTTGCATTCGAAATAAGCGTCCAACTAATATTTCCAGTTGTCACTCTGATCTTCTTATACCTCAAAATGTTTTTAAATCTGAGAGAACACGCGCGTAAAACAGATGAATTCCAAGGCTATTCAAAAGCCAAGACTCTTTACCAAGCTCGTAAGAATGTTTTGATAAATCTCTTCATTGTGACCATTGTATTCATTAGTTTGGTTACACCGTCTCAATTTGTTGCTGTAATTAGACATTTTCGGCTTATATCGGATTTACCAGACGTGTCCTTTGTTATTTTCAACTATATTCTGATGTTGGCAAACTCGGTTGTAAATCCACTTGTATATTCATTTAGATATAAGAAGTTCCGAAAGGGCATGTCTGCAACCTTTTCCTTTAACCCAACTAAAACACCTTGAAGCCTTGTACTTCTATGGCTCTAACAATAACTGTTTTGCAAATCAAAATATAAAATACTTAAATAATTTGTCTCTTTGAGTATCACATTCCGGTAATGTAAATCAATGTCTAAAGAGATATGTTGATTATATTGCAACTTCCTAACATTTAATATCATGGTATCATGTAGCTGAGAATACGGGAAAGATCACTAATAGAGCAGGAGCAGAATATCATAGGGGCCTTATTTAAGAAGTTCGTTTACCCCACACTACAGAAAAGGTTTAACACCTTTGGTAGTTAGTATGGACCCTCTACATCAATGCTACGTAGGTAGTACTCTCATATTTTGGTATCACTTTTTCAAAAGGGGCCCATTTAAGTTTACACAGGGGTCAAATTTTTAAAATGCTCCAATCATGTTGAAATGTATGTCATATTATCCGTCTAGTAACAAGGATTGCAAAAATGTATAGTTTGAACCATATACGACCATTGGTTTTGGAGTTATAGGGTAAAAATGACAAAAAATGGTAAAAAAAGGTCAATCTCAATTTGTACAGGGGTCAACATTAAAAGTTTATCTGATTATATTTTAAATACTTGCAAATTATTGCCTGAGGTAAGAGGACTCTTAAAATGCATAGTTTTATTATGTTAAATGCTTACTTACGGAGATAAGGGTCAAAGAAGGTCAACACCGATTGGATTATGTTGCCCTATGACCTATTTTGTCCCATAACATGGTAACTATGCATTACAGATGGTACAAACTATTCCTTATTTTGACACACTAAGCTAGACGAACAACCAGGATTGAAGCAACTTTTGATTTTGACCCCTGTACAAATAGAAATTGACCTTTCTTACCATTTTAGCCATTTTTACGATATAACTCCCAAAGCAATGGTCACAGATGGTACAAACTATACATTTTTGGAATCCTTATGACTAGACGGACAATATGGCATGCATTTCAACATGATTGAAGCATTTTAAAAATTTGACCCCTGTGTAAACTTAAATTTGCCCCTATTGAAAAAGTGATACCACAATTTGAGAGTACTACCTACCTAGCATTGATGTAGCGGGTCCATACTAACTACCAAATGTGGCAAACCTGTTCTGTAGTGAAGGGTATACGATGATGTTTGACCTGGCCCTCAGCTGGTAACACACTATGGCGACAGGACCACGACTTTCTCAACCCCTGAAAACCACACCCTAACGGAAATTTTTGCGCATTGGTTGCCTTTGACATGATGAGTGAATTCCTAATCCGTTAATTAGGATTAAGATCCTGTTCTTTTCCGTAGTGTATTTCTACTTTTACTCTTAACTTTAACTCTCCTAGTAAAAGTGTCAGGAATGTTCAATTTACGTGTTAGTGGAGGGGCCTATGTTCTCAGAGAGTGTTTTTATGAAGTTCATGTTAATTGTTGACCCACTATGAATGTATTTACAGGGTTGGACTATTCAGAAAACGATGTGTTGCCATTTTTCCGTTGGACCTTTAGTGACACTGACACGAGGTCAAAGGTCAAACGCGGTCGTACATCGTCCAAAGGGTACATCGATCTTTGTACCAAAATGTGGCAAATTTCATAGGAATGTTGAATATGGTATTTATTGTTACTGAAGCTTTTGTTTTATTGTTATATGCAAAAAGCTAATCGGGACATGCATAAATTTGCCATTATCAGGACTCCATGGCCTAAGTAAACTAAGTTTGTTTTATGAAACGAAATGTGCAAGGAGAAAATGGGTTTGATGTAGTCTATAAATACCAAATCCATGGATGAATTGTTGTTGTAACCGTGAAACACCCACGATTCGCACTACAGAGACAAAAGGTAGTAACTAGTTATCTTTTCAGTATCAGTCATCTATGTGATTGTTGTAATATTCCTTCCATCCAGAGGGCAGGGGGCATTGGTCATTGTGATAAGCAGGCGCGGGATCCAGGGAGGGGGAGCGCGGGCATCCCGGTTAATTCTGCAAATCTTACAAAATCAGCCATTTGGCTATTTTGGAACCAGTTATAGCTTCAGCCCCCGGTAAGTTTGACATTTTTCAAATCCTGGATCCGCCATTGATATAAGGGGATATCATGCAGACAACTACGAACCGTTAAGTTAAAGGGTTTTTTTCAAGATTGTGCACGCTCACATACGTGACGTGAAAACGGGTTAGGCCAAAAACACTGAATGAAAATATGGGAAAGGAAAAAAAGGTTAATGTCACATTGAAACGACATTATAGTGACGTTTGGAACTTCGTTTGTAATCGTATTCGGTCATCGGTAATGAGCTAGTCAGAATACAAAAAACCCCAAATTCTAACTTGCTTAGGGTCATACAATTGCCAATAATTAGAAGGGTAGGATTACAATCCCATACTGCGATCTTATTTTCACTAAAATGGGACTTTCTTGCAAATTTCTCTTTACACATTTGGACCATTTTTAATGGACAAAATCAAAAAACGTAGACCTGTGCATCTATGAGTGGGATTTTGTGTTGTGTTGGTGTGTGTGTTTGGGAGGGGGTGTGACGGCGACCGGCTGTGACTCAGGATAATCAGCCGGTGCCCACATTCATGAACTTAAAAGCAAAAAGCTTAGTGTCTGATTTTTGAATTGGTTCTGTAACAAGTTAGATCATCCACTTTTTGGACTATGGCATACTGCACAGAGTTGAAAATTGGTTCCCCGTCTGGTCTTTTGGCATTCAAAAGAACTGCGGGTCTTTAAAATGGCATATTCCAGCTAAAAGTGCAAAGAGTTGCACAATTCTAGACACAAATAGAAAATTTCAGCAATATAGATGTGCATTTATGCTTAGAGAGCTAAGCAATACAACGGCATACATGCTATGAATGAACCCCAATTATTAAGAGGTTTTTTTCTCCAAGAGGTCGTAACAGGATTTCCAGGATAATGTAAGTTGATATTTTATATGTGGTTGGGAACCATTATTAAACCACGGATAATCGGGGAATCTATACCTCGACAAGTGGTGTGTGTCCTCCAGGATGGGCAGCCAAGTGGTTATATATCGGGATGGTTTATGCATGGACTCTATACACCAAAGACCACGGGAAAATGATGAAAAGAAAAAAGGTTAGGGGGGGGGGGTTTCTCATTGATAGACATCAGTCTCATTTTTTAGCCTTATGTTATCATGTGATCCCTGTGTCAATGCCAATTTTTGTATGACCAATGGTTCGGTTTTTCAAAAATTTTCTCAAAATGTGTTGAGAATTAGTCAATTTTTTTCAATAGAAGCCAAATGGTCTAAAATTTTAGGAAAAATAGTCGGAATTCCTCAATCTGAAGTAGTAAAAATTGTCATGCTTGAAAATGTAAAAAAATTTTAGGAAAAGGGGGGGAAATGGGGTGAAATTTGGCCCAAAAATTGCATTTCTTGCCTATAGCTAAGAGCCATTTTTTGGCAACCAAATGAATAGCTTTTGGGTCCTACTTCCAGACTGTTGGAGGCACCCGCCCTACCCAAACCCAAAACGTGGAACACCCCCCCCCCCCCCCCCCCTTCCCCTCCCCCCCCCCCACGGCGGTTATATGGTGATTATATGCTTGATCTGTAGAACGAATCAGGGTCTCGGATGGAAATTTGATAATTATTAATATCAACAGTTACATGATAACTTGTATACATATTTTTTCTGAAGTGCTGAACGTGGTTATTCAACTCGAAAAACGACGATTCTTCCATTTCTGGTTTTACTTTATACCTAGGGGTTATTAATAGCAAGAAATATGGGGGACGTTGTTTAGCGTTCGGTGTATTTCTACATTAAGAGAGTGTTAAGAATGACTGTATGTGCAAAATTGAGGCCTAAACCATGCTCAGGGACCGGAATGGGGCCTACAGAAGGCAATTTATGAGATTTGTCTTAATTAGGTTTTTGCAAAAAGTAACAAAATAAATATCAAATACAATGGTCCTTGTGAAATTGCCAAATTTTTGTACCCAAGGTCGATATACTTGGACGATGTATGACCAGTTTGCCCTTTGACCTTGTGGCAAGGTCAATTTAAAGGTCAACGGAAAAATGGCAACATCGTTTTTCGGAAAGTCAGACCCAGTATTATACGTTATTGTGGTTGCAACAAATAACACGAACTGCACAAAATTTTACATATGCCCCTCCACTAGTGGCTTAGGTGTCTAGTAAAACAGTTTCGGGAATGAGAATTTCAATTTAAACTATTTGAAAATACACAAGTATTGGATACTTGGATGATGAACATCGGAGTGTGTGGTGTATGTCAGAATCTAACATTGAAATCACTCTTCAAGCATATCCCGACCCGTACACGTAACAAATTGTGATTTTAAAACAAAATGTAGAATTTCATTAAAAAAAATACCTCGTTACTTGCCTAGGGTGCCGATACCGATTAAGAATTTCTAGTCAAATTAAATTGCAATCTTGTAAATTGTACCAGATTCTTGTCAACTTGATCTATATATGGTGGCATGTTTACTAGAAACCTATTAAGATCATATTAACGGGCGGTAAATAAAAAAAACACTAAAAAACAAAAACCTAGTCATAATCACACTATACTCACACTACACCCCCCCCCACACCACACACACACACACACAACACACCGCACACACAGACAACAAACATTAGAAAACAAACTGGACACTCACACTTCCGTCCCACAAACGCAAGCAGATTATTCATTCTAACAGAGGGCAACGCGCTTGTTACCACGGGTTTATAGCATAGCATCATAAAAGTGAGCGCACCAGTTCTCTATAGTTTTTCCTGGTCTTCAGTGTTCCTTTCAACTTCTTTGAGTTTCTTGTTCAAGAAATTGTACATTATGCTTCATAGAAGTGTAACAAGTTGCTAGTTGTTTCTTCAAATTCAAGGATGACCCTTGTTGCTTTTCTGGACGTCGGTATTCATATGCACGTTTTAGGTTGATTCTTGCCCTTTCGATTTTTGTGGCCTGAAGAGTAAATGCCTTTGCCTTTTCTTCTTTTGGAAGTATCTTTTCAGCAGTTTCTTGTTGGCGTTATTCATGTTTCCTACTTAGCAGTGGAGCTTTTATCTTCAAATATCCTTGCAGGATGATGTATGTGTTCTTTACTGTAGTATATTTTCTTGAATTCGGATCTTAGATTGAAGTATATTCAAATCATTCTTGGCTTTCTTTGGTTTGGTGACTTGCTGTTGGCACTTTAACTTAACCTGACTCTGAGAGTCATAATTCTATGGTCAGGTTCTGTAGAAACAAATGCATTATAAGCTTGTGAATCCATCACACTATTCTGCCACTTTCTCCTAGTCAATTTGAACCTTGTAACCACCCGGAAGCACGAAGGTCCACAGTTTATAGTCCTTCTTCTGAAATCTGACCATTGGTTTTAGACAGCAAAGTCACACAGTAATTTACCATTTCTGTGTAGGCAGCAACCTCGGTCCCCAATCTTGCAGTGAAGTCTCCAATCACTCCAAGGAAGTTGTGAGATGGGACAGACTTTGTTGCACGTTCTATTCATTGGTATCATGGAAACAAGGTCCATTCTCACAGATTTATCATGCTTTGAGGTGTCCGATACGTGATAATATCGGATCCTACGCATGATAATGATAAAATTGGATGATTTGCGCCCAATATTTATTGGTCTCACTATGAGTTTTAAAATATTGGGCTCGACTGCGTCTTGCCCAATATTTTTGCAACTCATAGCTCGACCAATAAATTTGGGCTGAATCAATCCAATTTTATTACAGTATCTGAATGCACTTTACTGAAAAACTACAAGCTAAATACAAATGTTGATCGATGGTTGCTGGTAATATTCTCATAGTATCACAGTTTATACGAAAGAAAACTTTATATTATTCTTTTTTGCCAGTGTTTTGCCAATATGTGTGGCCAGATCAGCTGGAATGCTTCGAGACCAATGTCGGCCATTAGGAAAATTAATTTGTTTTAAATCGTGTTGTACTGAATCTGAGGTTTTAAATGTTTAAATCGCCATAATTGCAATACTATTGACTTTGAGGAGGGGAATTTTTGTTACGTTCCCCATTGTTTTAATCATCTCAGTTTTTCCACATCTCAATTCATTATTAGTGAAATTGATCTGCGTGAGTAAGATCAACCTGCATGTTACTTCATTCATTACAGCTAAAACATCAAGAAAACAAGGTCCTTAATTAACCTTTCAAAGACTGGTAGATTCGGTATAGTCTATGACACCGAAGCCATTTGGCTTCCCCGATAACCTGTATTCATTTGAGAAGCCATCTCAGAAACCGCTGACTTAAGATTATGTTTGTTTGTACTCATTTTAATGCGTTTGTTATGCTGTTTCTAAATAACATTGAATAGAAAATGGTCCCTAAACGAATACAATCGCCTGCGGAGTTTAAAGGGATAACGTACGCATGATAGATAAGGCAAAGTCTTGCTTGACGTGTAATATCCGTGGGGTAATGACAACGAACATCTCTTATTAATCACTTGGTATAATCTTGGCAATGCTCAGGTCTGCAAAAGCTGCCTGACACTATATGCAATGTCAATAGATATACTGAAACAAGTCCACTTCTAAAATGTCAGTTTATGTGGGAGAGCGTGGCCTTGCGGTTAGGGTGCTTGCCTGTGGTGCAAATTTACCAAAATTCCCGGGTTCGAATCCCGGTGGGGACACTTGCTGGGATTTATTCGGGTACTTAATTCTGGATTTGATCTGTATAGTATACAGCTATTAATTAAATACAGAATACCGTTCTCCTCCATTGTTCACTTGGAATTGGCGATTGAATCATGAAAGACTCCCGTCCTTCGGAGGGAACGTTAAGCCGTCGGGCCCGTGTACAGAGAGTCAAACCTCTGCATGTACATAATAGCCAGTGTCGAATAAGAATAGGTTGAAACCCCTGACTATTCGCAATCCGCCCACAGCCTCAAAGCGGGCCATGTTAGGAGCGTCCTTGCCTTTAAAAATATTCCAGCTTCTCCCAACGATTTGTCCAAGTTATAATCTGTCACTCAGATGACCAGATAAATATTTTGCTACTTGAGCCAAGGGTATAACAAGGTATAACATGGCCCAAATGGAGACTGAGTTACATGGTAACCTTGTAGTTCCATTTAAATACATGGTTCCTGGGTTTGCTACTGGAAATCATTTTTATCGAAATTCCTATCCCACAATACACCAACCATGTACGAGTAGATAAAATAAATAGCGCATATATATTCTATGGTGTTTTGTGTTATACGGTCATTTTTCTGTCATAACTGTGCGAAAACTGTTTTCTGTACATAAATGTTACCAGTAACGAGTACTCTTTGATTGCTTTGTAATTTTTGCGCCACAAAATGTGCGCGTAGTTTAAAGGAGGCGCACTAAACCGCGAGCGTGCATGGAGTGATGCATATCTACTCGTACAACGTTCGTGCATTGTAGGATAGGAATTTCGGTAAAAAAATATTTCCGGTAGGAAACCCAGGATCCACGTACTGAAAACAAGCTCCTTTTTAATCAAGCCTTAACCACTTCGAAATTTTGATTTAACAGCCTTAATAGTCACGCTAAGATAACCTTGAAATAAACCCGGTTTGGCTATTTTCAAATGAAATGCAAAAGTGAAAGTAGAAACAGCAAAATCTATTTAATCCTATTGTCCGCGTTTTCACACAACGATTTTTAAAGATAAGCTAATATTGTTTCCTTGTTGTTTCTGTAATAAGAAATATTGGCTTTAAAACGTGCGTACTTTCTCTTCCAAGTGAATCTCTCATCGTGTTGTTATAATAAATCGCTTACACTGACTGGATAACCCACTATTGACTGTTGACATGAAATTGTATGACTTGCGTTCAGGGCAATGACTTGATAGTTAAAATCCACAGAAATTGAGTGACCTTTTCGATTAACAGTTGACGGGATAAGACTATCATGGCCGCTCAGGAGACAGTCGCCTTTTACATTTTGTACTACGTACTTGTACTTCTTCATGGAAATTGTTGTTCAAGACAGAATGACAATTGTACGATTCGGCAAGCGCACAACACGACGGAACAAGTCGACATGACCATTCAGGGTATCAGAACCAACATGTGTTCTTTTCTCATCGCAACGTCATCACTAGAACATGTTACCTTGCTTCAAGTTCTTGAAGGTCAACTCAAAGGTACCGACTACATTTGGAGAGATTGGGCGACTTTAACAAGTGTAACTCCAGGTATCATCTCATTCATGAGCCACATCGAGCCATGCAGCTCAGACTTGCATTACATCGAGCGCTGAGACTTTATTTGCGTGGTGAGGTCAAAGTGCATATTCAAGATATCCAATCAGCAAAGCAAAAATCCACAGATGGTTGCTTTGACCAGAGTGTACGCTTAAATCAGACATCAAGTTGTAAAGACTTGCAGGGATTCCATTACCTAATTCACTGTGTGGACTACGGATGGGGTAACGAGTGTGATCTGGGTTGTACACCTGAATGTCAATGCACACTAGGTGACAGACTGGTTCTCACCCAGTGCAATGACATGTGTGAATACATCGGATTCATCATCTATCCAGAAAAGATTTCCAGCTTAAATTTAGTCAACCAAATGAAAAGTGAAAACTTTATTAGGATAAAGCAAACAATCGATGATCTTGATTTAAATAACAACTATATAGTTATTTTACCTATAATTTAAAACCTACCCTTTTAATTGTTTGAGGGATGGCACAAACTCAGGTCATTAGATTTATCGAATAATAATATCACCTACATTGACTCTAAGCTATTCAAAGGATTGATGAGTCTGACCTGGTTGTCTTTGAGTAACAATTTCATATCTACTTTAAAGGATGGTGTATTTCAGGATTTACTTAATCTAAACATTCTTGACTTCTCTGACTATTGGTGTATTTCACAGTTTGAATGAATTGGTGTCTTTGTTTTTGCATAACAACCAATTGATTAATTTTAATCTTGGGATATTTCGTGGAATGCATACATTAAATTGGTTAAACATGGCAAATAACCACATACACAATCTTGCAATAGGCTTGTTTCACTCGCTGAGTGGCCTTTTGGAGCTTGATCTTCGAAAAGACAATTTGCCTTCCTTAGAAAAGGGCACTTTTCAAAACCAGAGCTCTCTATGGTATTTGCAGTATAAGTTTTAATCATATTTCGTATCTAAACGAACACGTCTTAGAAGGGCTTTACCAATTGGCCTTCCTTGATTTGAGTTACAATAAGATAACTGAGATAGGTTCCGAGACATTTCGACATGTAAAGTCCTTAACACATCTGAGTTTAAGATCGAACAAGTTGTCAGAAATCGGTCAGGCGTTTAAACATTTATCACAGATCGAAATCCTTATATTAACGAGTAATCATCTTGAAAGCCTTCCTCCATTATCACATATGACTAAGTTGAAGAGGTTATCACTCAAAGGAAATCCATTGAGAAGGATTTCCAAGTATACATTCAAAGGATTGCCATCAAATGTACATGTGTTAGTTGATCAACCGGCAATCTGTATGTGCTTTGTCACGGGCAATCAAACCTGCTACACTACAACTCCAATCTCGCCATTTCTCTCTTGTAAAAGGCTTTTGCCAGAACCAGCTTTAATGTGCTCTATGTGGATTTTAGGACTTTGTGCAGTTACAGGCAATATCTTCGTGTTATGCTGGAGACAAACTAGGAAAGCAACTAACAAATCTTTCTACTCTCCAACTTGGCATTCTCATATCTACTTATGGGCATTTATATGCTCATGGTGTCATCTGCTGACGCCTACTTTGGAGACAACTTTCCTCTGCAAGCTGAGTTCTGGAGAACAAGTACCACATGTAGAATTGCTGGGGCTCTAGCTATAATTTCTAGCGAAGCCTCAGTGTTCTTTGTTACGCTGATCAGGATTGATAGATTCATTGGACATACGGTTCCTTATACTAATCTAAATTGAAAACAAAATCTTCGGAGTGTTGTGGCAGTATATGGGTTGTTTCGCTTACTCTCGGAATCGTACCATATGTACTCGCTGAAAGAATTCAAATTTTTATGACAATTCAAATGAGTGTATTGGACTTCCACATGGCATCGACAACCAATTTCAATAACACAATCAATAACTTTTATGATGAGAAAAATTTCTCTTCCTTTACTTGACTGATATGCAAGCTATTTCCACATCGAGTGCATCGAAAAGCTGGGCTGTATTTTTCCGTCGCAATATTCCTCGTTTTAAATCTTATTTGCTTCTTGCCTCATTCTTTTCTGTGATATCGGACATAATACGAAATGTATATAAAACATCCAAACAAGTCGAATGCCGCAGATAGAGTACTGAAAGAAACAGATTCGTTGACTGACAAAGGTGACGCTAATGTGGCCACCGACTTCTTTGTTGGTGTCCAATTATTGATAGGAATATTTGTTCAAAGTGGTAATTCCTAGTTTCTCCTTCTGTCTTGCCGGGATAGTGAAGTTCGTACTTCCTATAAATTCGGCAGTCAAACCCATTTCTTTATACACTATCAAACCTGATAGTAGACGCGTCGACCCAAAGGTAGCAAGGAGAGAATCTCGGGCTGGTGGTAGGCTCGTGTCTGTCAATGCAAATATAGTCAATCCATAAATATTAGAAAAATATTAGACTCTCTTTTTCCAAAACTTATCTAGTGAGTGTTCGTAAATATTCTGATGGGGGAGTTGGGAACAATGTGCGGTCAAAAACAATTTTATCGGTTCAAACCGGGTTATATTTTTAGTATTTGGGGTAGAATGGGGGATAAAAAATATTGTGCGTCATCAAACCACAACCTACCAGAGTAGTAGTATTTTGTTAGACCAACTTGAAATTTAAAATTTTGTCTATCAACTTTAATTTTAGGAATAGTAGAAAATGTTGTCTGAAACCGAATGTCGCAAGAGGTTCCCGCTCTGCGCAGGGGTAACACCCCTCCCAGACCCATCCCGATACGCACGGTGTTTTCTAGTTACTCATATTCTTTTAGGATAATTACACAGCAACTTTGACAAACTTAGATGTTTTATCTCCCTTCTGTAATTTGCACCGACCGAAACCAATAATGAATAATCGACCTGACTTTTGGACTATGGACCTCAAACCCTATGCCCGCCTCTTTCCTCCTTCTCCCGTCCAGTATCTTCACATATTTTGGTA